>CALNHX010000981.1:0-263249 GCA_940337035.1 Agriotes lineatus | reverse complement strand
TACCTGCTCTGTACACTGTTACATCAACAATTGCCGATGGTAAATCGGAACATGCTCGCACTAACTCAGGAGAAGGGTCGTGGGCAACTTACCTTCAAAAAAACTACAGATCGAACGGATAAGGGCGCCAAGGGGTTTGCAGCCTTATGTTCCACTAGTTCGTTTAAGCAAAAAAAACCACTAAACTCGCTCAAGATAGCAATGCAACGTAAACAATAAAACAAAACCCACAGGGTGATAAATCGTATAATATTTCTAAGATTTAATGGATCGGATAACAGGGAGGCATAAAATTGTTTTGTAGTTACTGGCATAAAGTACACAGACAAGACTAGCACAAAATAAATATATATCACAGCAGGCAAATATATATCACATTATTACTTATTTCATAAATTCAATCGGGTGCATCCGAAATCGCAGCTAGGCTGACGGCCTCGTAACTAATTTCTAAATGAGCTTACTTTCAGCACTAAATTAGGCCAAAACACATTGATTAATAGCAAACCGAAGGCTAAGAGAATGTTACCGTTGTACTGCGTTCCATTTTTTTAATATGTATCAAGTTAATAATTTACGGATACCCACGTAAGCAATCAGATCTGTCTGCCTTATGGAAATAAGCACTGCTGAATATTGTTCCAGCTATTTTAATTAATCCGAAGGAGCATGGAACTATCGCAACTAGGTTTGCCACTCGCTCAGCGAAATTTCAATCCAAAATGAGCTTCGGCGAATTTACTTTAACATAAGCACAGCGAAGCTCGCACTTCGTGTGACCCTTGATTACAACAATTACTTGCGGTGAAGCCGCTAATAACAGAACCCTATATGAATTGCTAAACAAGATAACGCAGGCAATTGAAAATTCCAGTGCATCCTAGCAGTTAACGAACATAATACAATGCCGCACAACGAAATCGTTTGAGAGTTCATATAACAAATTGCAAAATAATCGAGGTAGGTTTCAAACCAGGCTCGGCCTCACGAGCTCACTCCAAACACCAGGGGGCTGCTCCTACGGGAAGCTGTGAGCCACCACAAACAGGACTCTGCCTCAAATCTCTCCGAGGGGTGTGCGAGGATCCACAGCCATCGACTTTGGGATGATCTCAGCCCTAAGCAAGGAGGATCTCAGCCCGAAGCAAGGAGCCAGAAAAGTCTGATATTCGCCTAACAGAAAAATTTGCTTTACACAAACAGAGGTTTTGGTAACTTTTTTGGCCCATCGACGGAAAGGATGTTAAAATAGCGGCTGCCACAACAACTAGGTTCTTTGGGCGTCCTTTACGAACCCTTCTTTCAGTTCAGCTTCCTACATGGGAGACGATGCACCTCGAAGATTGTCCAAACAAACAATTTAGCGGGCAGACATCTTAGCAAGCAACTTTTCACGAAAAACGACGCTTCCCTAACGCCATCTCACGACAACGGCGGAAGTTGTTGGTACCGATAAAACAGAGCCCTGAACCAATATTTTAAATACGAACTTCCCAAAGAGAAAATAGAAACCTGTATTTCCACTAGATCTGTTTCAATTGCGGATTGTATTGTTCGAGAAACAACGAAGGTTGCCTGCTATCAGGCGGAGAGTACTGCATAATTACGAGAAAACAATTCATTGGTTTCAACTCCCCCCTTTCTTAAAGAGGTTTGACCCTCAAACATCCAAACTACAACCATATAAACCACGAAAACCCGCACCTCAGAACAACAACTACTGGTGTGGACAGAGGTGACACCCAGAGGACCTCGAAGCCAGAACGACCCACACGACAGGGATCGAGTCTACTCGTCGCTGCGAGGTGGAGAGTGCTGCGCCGGTGAGCAGACCCGTGACGACCCATCGCGGAGCGGTCCCAGACCCGAGACCCCCCAAACATCATCCCAAGACCACACCAAGTACCCGCCCCCTTGAATACTTCCAAAACAAAAAAACCCCGAGGTGGAAGATACCCCGGCAGTTATGGTACTGCTAGACCGAAATAGGACTACAAAAACAAACTAAGAGAACGATCAGGGTTCTTCTTTTGACGATTGTGAGGAGAAGGTAACCCCGGGAAAAGAGGATCTGAAGGGGATCAGTGAAGCGACAGGCAGAGCCACATTTATGCTCCTCACCAATCATACTGGTTGAGGGTCCCTCCCACACCGCGTACGGAGGGGACAAAGGTCCCTACAACCTTTACCTCATGCATTCCGAAGACTCCATTCACGCTCAAGTCACAAACATACCAGATCAAAGAGAAAGTCAGAAAAATAGGAAAGCAACTCATGGGCCCACCACATTCATACCAAAGACCATATACACTGAACGAAAAGGAAAAGGGATAGGTAAATGTCGGAAGGAAAGAAGGCGAAGAATGAAGGACTGATCGTCTCGACACAAACTAAATCATTCACCAGAAAAATCTGTGAACAATAATCCCGAACTATCGGAAACTCGCTCGTACGAACCAAAAGACGTTCACCAGGAAAATCTGTGAACAATGATCCCTCACTAACGGAAACTTAATCGTACAGCAAAAAAAAAGGTTCACCAGAAGAATCTGTGAACGATAACTCCGTTTTAACGGAAACAAACCTAACACTGAACAACCAACTACTCGCGAATGTTAACCCAAAATCCAACAAGGACTAGTGTCAAGCAACCCAAAATCCCTCAAATGACGTAAACGGTACATAACCTAAATAAATATTGCAAGACACCAGGTGCTAACCAAACGACACCTACAAAACTCACATTCGCAAGCATTCAGCTACCCTAATGCTAAAGAGACGGAGAGAACAAGATGATATAGCTCCCTATACTCTAAAATGGGGAAAACAAGATGATAATGATCCCTATGGTGACCTTCCCTGCGTGCCCAACCAACCACCCTAAACTCTAAAATGGGGAAAACAAGATGATAATGATCCCTATAGTGACCTTCCCTGCGTGCCCAACCAACCACCCTAAAACACGCTCACTCTAAATCCTCATCTTCATGAACCTTTAAATCCTGTACATGCCACGAACCTAAACTCCGACGAGTCTCAAAATCCTCCAGCTCATACACATTCGGCGATACCTTTTGTCTAACACGGCATTTGATAAACTTGGGAGTCAGCTTGGCAGCCACGTAATCGGCCTTATTCGAGAGGGTATAATTCCTCTTCCACACAGTCTGACCTAACTCTAAACTAACTGGTCGACGCCTCAAATTATAACGCTGAGTGCTGGTATGGAAAGCCTTATCGAGACGCGCCTTAACAGTAGCATAAATGCTCCTCAAACCCTTAAGATGTTCGTTAAGATCGGTCCGATCGTGGAAATCAAGAGGTTGGTTGCCCTGGTCCCGAAGTCGATGCATCTTCCCCGACAAACACGGTTCTCTACCAAAATTCAAATAGGCTGGGGAATAACCTGTAACTTCATGTACCGCTGTACGTAACGCATAACCCAACTGTGGTAACTTCTCATCCCATGTTCGATGATCGTTGTTAACATAGGACCGTATCATGGTCTTGATGACTCGATTCACCCGTTCACATGGGTTTGCCTGTGGATGGTAATTGGCATTATACACAATCTTGCTGTCATAGCGCTTGGCTAAATCCCGAAATGCCTTACTGACGTACTGCTTCCCATTATCACAAATTATCCTCTCGGGAGCACCAAAGACCAACATAACCTCATTCTCAAGATGTTTAACCACCGCCGCACTCGTAGCTGTCTTCAGAGGGAACATCATTGCATACTTCGTGAAACAATCGACAACAACCAAAATAAACCGATTACGCTTAGCTGACACCGGAAGCGGACCTACCAAATCAGTACAGATAACCTCCCAAGGAAGAGAAAGAATACGCTTGTGCATTTCACCATAAGGTTTCCTCTGGTCGGGTTTCTGGGAAGTACACACTGGGCATCTACGAACGTAACGGGCCACATCGATGTTCATCTTTGGCCAGTAATAACGAGCTGAAACACGCCTAAGAGTTTTGAAATAACCAAAGTGTCCAGCCGTCGGCTCATCATGATTCTCCACTAAAACTTTGGCACGTAAAGATTTTGGAACCACCAGCTTCCAATCACAATCCCTATTCAAGTTAGGAGACCCTGCATGCGTTAACTTAAAGATGTTATTGCCCTCCACACGCCACTGGGGAAAATTGTGGGGGGTTTCGACAATTCTTGCCCTAAGCTTCGTATACCACTGGTCCTGGTCGGCTTCTTGAATCTCAATTGCTGCTATAGCCCTAGACAACGCATCCGGTACTACATTCTCAGATCCCTTACGGTAACTAATCGTGAAATCGTAACCCTGTAACCTTAACGCCCAACGAGCTAAACGACCTGATGGATTCTGTAGCTTCCATAACCACAATAGAGAATGGTGATCGGTGACAACATGGAATTGGACTCCTTCCACATACGGGCGGAACTTCTCGATAGCCCATACCACAGCGAGACACTCGAGCTCGGTTGCTGAAAACTTTTTCTCCTGGTGAGTCAAACTCCTGCTAGCATAGGCAATAACACGCTCTTCCCCTCCGATCTTCTGGGTGAGTACGCAACCTAAACCAACTTGTGAGGCATCGGTCTGCAAGGTGAAAGGTTCCTTGAAATCCGGACAAGTCAAGATAGGGGCCGAAACTAGACACTGTTTTATGTCTTGAAATGCTGCCTCGGCCTCAGGATTCCAGCTAAAGGTCGCCGACTTCCGCGTCAATCGATGAAGTGGTGCCACACGAGAAGCAAAATCTCTAACAAACCTCCTATACCACGAGATGAGCCCTACAAAACGCCGGACATCCTTACTAGACTTTGGAGTAGGATAATTCACCATACACTCAACCTTAGACGGATCTACTCGCAAGCCTTGCTTATCGATGACATAACCTAAATATTTCAGTTGCGATTTCACAAACTCACACTTCTCGGGATTGACCGTGAGTCCAGCCTGTAACAATCTGGTGAAGACCTTTTGCAGAATCTCTAAATGCATCGTGAAGGTAGGGGTGGCCACAATGATATCATCCAAATAAACTGACACGTAAGGTGTTAAGTCAGAACCCAACAGCTGGTCTACCAAACGCTGAAAAGTCCCGGGGGCATTATGTAACCCGAACGGTAATCTACGGAACTGGTAGAGCCCCTTACCAGGAACGACAAATGCTGTCTTCTCCTTGCTGCTCTCCTCCAACTCCACCTGCCAATAAGCGGACTTTAAATCAATGGACGATAAGTATTGGGCGTTAGAAAGCCTATCAAGAATGACGGACATATACGGCAAAGGGTACGCATCCCGCTTGGTCACGCTGTTCACCTTCCTGAAATCTACGCAGAACCGATATTCCCCGCTGGACTTCTTGACCATCACCACTGGTGAGCTCCATGGCGAAGAAGAAGGTTCAATGACTCCCAACTCTAACATGGTGTCAATTTCCTGGTCAATCTTTTCCTGAATATAGGGCGACACCGGATAGTAACGCTGTTTAATAGGAAGGGCATCTCCCGTGTCGATAACATGCTTGACCCCTTTGGCACAACCTAAGCCTGGCTTCATCTGCTGGAAAAAATGTGCCACCAAGTCATCTAAGGCTTGAGCCTCCCCACTGGTTAGGTCCTCTTTCATGCGGATGGCGTTGACGACCGCCTTATTACCAAAATCCCAAGTATTCTTCCTAAAGTGCGGAACCAGATCCATTCCCTTCCAAAAATCAATGCCTAAGATGATGTCCTCGGCGACATCCTGAATTACTACGGCCTTAATAACCTTGACCTTATCTTTCAACCTAAAGGGTACATAAATTTCTCCCAGCGTTGTACAAGATCGACCATCAGCTACCGTAACCGAAGAGTAACTGCTCTCTAATGTAAGTCCTATGTCCTGTAATTTCTTCCAACCGGCTCCTCCAATCACAGTTCGACTAGCCCCGGAATCCAACAGACACACGAATGATATTCCATAAACCTCCACCTGTAAGTAAGGACGAGGATCCCCTTTTCGATTAGAGAAAGCACTAAAAACTCTGGCCCTCCGGCCCTGAAAATTAACAGAACTCGAACTCCACGATGAATTTGCCGACTGCCCTCTTAAGATCGACGTCCGGCTACCCGACGACCTTGTGCCTCGTTTCCCGAACACTTCGGACAAGTACTCTTCACTACACCTGTAGCGCCACATGAAAAACAAAAACGTCTCGTTCGAGGTTTAGAACACCTAGTAAAATTGTGACCAGTCTCCAGACAATTCCAACATTTCCTCGCTGGGACCACAGTATCAATAGATTCAACACGAGCCTTGGGAGTTTTACCATTAGATGGACAAGCTAAGTCGGGTTCCAAAAAATCAACCTTATTGACCGTAGGTGTTCGATAACTAGTTGCCAGATCTTTAGTAGCCTCCAACTTCTTGCACAACTGCAATAATTCCGAAACGCTATGATAATCCTGTAAAGCAACCCCCCTAATGAAAAATGGATCGATGTTACGTCGAATCACCGTTAATTTCTCCCGCTCTGATGGTGGGTGAGATAGCCTAGAAAACAAGTTCACCATACAAGCGAAATAATTTCCAACTTTTTCCTGAGGACCCTGGACCCGCGCCCTAATTTCATTCCACAGTTCGACTTCATAGTCGAACGGCAAGTATTCCTCCCTCAAACAACGAATAAAGTCGTCCCACGAGTTGATCTGACCCCTAACAGAACGATACCAGATCAATGCGCTACCACACAGCAAGTCGATGATGGCATTCTTCAAGTCTGCTGGAGCGACTCCTCGGGCGACCCGTAACTCTTCCACTCTTTCAATGAAAGCGTTTACGCTAAGTCCAGTATTATCCCCACTGAAAGAAATACCCCACTTGTGGACTGGTACAACCTTACAGCTAGCATTAGAATTGCTTGAAGGCGGCTGAGTAACATTAACAGCAGCGGCAGAACTTCCCACTCCTGCTGGAACCAAAGGATCTCCCGCAGGTTGACCTAATTTGTCTAAATTGTCCTCAATGCAATTCAGTTGATCTACTACCTTGTGGATCGACTTCTCAAGGCCGACCTCCTTATCTGAAACGACCAACCTACTCAAACGTCCATATAAATGTCGAAGTTTGGATGAGACAACCCTAAACTCATTTTGTTCCGGAGACCTAATCGTACAAATAAAGTCTGCCAACTCAGTGGTCTTCTTATCGCAGACCTCAATCTCTTTCGCAACATCGGCCACAAAATTAGGTGCTAGTGGAAGTTCCCCAAACTGTTCTTTCCCTAAAAATTCCTTTAATTTCTTCCTCATAGTAGCAACAGTCTCTCCCTTCAAGCTGGTACAACCCCTAACCGATAATTCATAAATAAGTTCGTCGCGAGCTAGACGATGAGGATCCATGATCACAATCAATAAATACAAACGACTACTTAATACACTAACTTCAACTAATCGATTAAATATTTATACCTTAACAATAGCATGCACCAACAAAGGTTCACCAAAATCCCCAATTACACCTAAATGTACCTCAATATACCTAAATATACCTAAATGCCAAAATCCAAAATCTATCATGCACCTAATGTACCAAAAAAATATGGCTCGAATGCCAAATATGCTACCAAGCAAAAATCCAAACGTTAGTAAGGTTGGAGAAAGTCCTACCATACGAATCCCTAAATCTCAAATAATGGCTTAAATGCCAAACCCTAAAATCCTATGCACGGATGGAGAATGTTCTAACAAATCTCGCAACAACGACACAACAATTCCAGCCGTACAAATATTCAACAATCGGTGCTTCGCAGCTCAAAAAAATATTCCAAACCAAATTCCCAAATTCGCACAAGACTCCTATAAACATATCCTGAAATAAACAAATTCGCCAAGACGAACAGGATGCAAGGAGTAACAAGGGCTAAGGTATAAACAATAACCAGTAATATACTCAATAAATAACGTCAAACAATCCTAACTAAATATTTGCCAGTAATTACGGGATCCCTAACTAGAAAAGTTTCTCAAAAAATTGCCCCACGTTGGGCGCCATTTTGTTACATCAACAATTGCCGATGGTAAATCGGAACATGCTCGCTCTAACTCAGGAGAAGGGTCGTGGGCAACTTACCTTCCAAAAAAACTACAGATCGAACGGATAAGGGCGCCAAGGGGTTTGCAGCCTTATGTTCCACTCGTTCGTTTAAGCAAAAAAACCACTAAACTCGCTCAAGATAGCAATGCAACGTAAACAATAAAACAAAACCCACAGGGTGATAAATCGTATAATATTTCTAATATTTAATGTAGGATAACAGGGAGGCATGAAATTGTTTTGTAATTACTGGCATAAGTACACAGACAAGACTAGCACAAAATAAATATATATCACAGTAGGCAAATATATCACATTATTACTTATTTCACAAATTCAATCGGGTGCATCCGAAATCGCAGCTAGGCTGACGGCCTCGTAACTAATTTCTAAATGGACTTACTTTCAGCACTAAATTAGGCCAAAACACATTGATTAATAGCAAACCGAAGGCTAAGAGAATGTTACCGTTGTACTGCGTTCCATTTTTTTAATATGTATCAAGTTAATAATTTACGGATACCCACGTAAGCAATCAGATCTGTCTGCCTTATGGAAATAAGCACTGCTGAATATTGTTCCAGCTATTTTAATTAATCCGAAGGAGCATGGAACTATCGCAACTAGGTTTGCCACTCGCTCAGCGAAATTTCAATCCAAAATGAGCTTCGGCGAATTTACTTTAACATAAGCACAGCGAAGCTCGCACTTCGTGTGACCCTTGATTACAACAATTACTTGCGGTGAAGCCGCTAATAACAGAACCCTATATGAATTGCTAAACAAGATAACGCAGGCAATTGAAAATTCCAGTGCATCCTAGCAGTTAACGAACATAATACAATGCCGCACAACGAAATCGTTTGAGAGTTCATATAACAAATTGCAAAATAATCGAGGTAGGTTTCAAACCAGGCTCGGCCTCACGAGCTCACTCCAAACACCAGGGGGCTGCTCCTCAGGGAAGCTATGAGCCACCACAAACAGGACTCTGCCTCAAATCTCTCCGAGGGGTGTGCGAGGATCCACAGCCATCGACTTTGGGATGATCTCAGCCCTAAGCAAGGAGGATCTCAGCCCGAAGCAAGGAGCTGAGTAAACACAACCAAAATTAGTGGACGAATAAGAAGAGAGAAAAGCGTGCTTACCCAGAAAAGTCTGATATTCGCCTAACAGAAAAATGTGCTTTACACAAACAGAGGTTTTGGTAACTTTTCTGGCCCATCGACGGAAAGGATGTTAAAATAGCGGCTGCCACAACAACTAGGTTCTTTGGGCGTCCTTTACGAACCCTTCTTTCAGTTCAGCTTCCTACATGGGAGACGATGCACCTCGAAGATTGTCCAAACAAACAATTTAGCGGGCAGACATCTTAGCAAGCAACTTTTCACGAAAACCGACGCTTCCCTAACGCCATCTCACGACAACGGCGGAAGTTATTGGTGCCGATAATACAGAGCCATGAACCGGTATTTTAAATACGAACTTTCCAAAGAGAAAATAGAAACCTGTGTTTCCACTAGATCTGTTTCAATTGCGGATTGTATTGTTCGAGAAACAACGAAGGTTGCCTGCTATCAGGCGGAGAGTACTGCATAATTACGAGAAAACAATTCATTGGTTTCAGTACCTGGAAACACTGAATGAACCCGAAAAATACGTCCACTAGACAGGTGAAACCTACATAAGGCAGTAAATTACTAAAGAAGCAAAAAGGTTGCTTACTACTTATAGAAATGTATTTATAATTTTTATGAATTATTTTCGAATGACAAACGTGATCCGGTGAGATAATCAGGTATAAATTGAAGGAGGATGGGTCGGGGGTTGTAACTGGGACTTCGGGTATTCATCAGCATCGAAAGATAGCAGAAACTCCAATAGAACCGGGACAAAATTGTTTCACCATCTACAGCGTTGCCTCACTCGTGCAACAAGCGACTCCAGATAGACAAGCCGCAGTATGGCTTTTTCGACATTCTCAAAATAACGACAGGTTATCGGTCTTTTGAGCTTAGAAAGGGACCAATACAACTCAAGAAAAGTGACACAAATAAATTCTGCTACACCAAGTCACGTAAAACAAATGGATTTACTGCCCACCTTAGGTACTGGTCGGCCGCGAAGTGATTCTATTTCTGGTGAAATAACAGTCGACGAATATCATCAAAAATGGGAGAGGAGTATTATACAACCAGACGCAGTAAGATATTTAATAAACCTTTCTTAAAAAGATTGTAACTTTAAGAAAAATATGCTCCCCAGCAAGTTGCGGGGAAAGAAAATGCAGTAAGTTATCGAAAAATAGGTACACCAAAAATATTACACTTTTCGCACATTAATATCCAAATAGCAGGAAATCAAGGCACTTTCACTAGGAAAAAACTAAGCATGAAAAATCACGAGGGAAACTGTGGTGGAGTAAAAATTAAAGCTGACGTCGCGTACGTTAGTGAAAATACAATTGATTTAAAAAAATAAAGTGTATTATTAGCTAAAAATACGAATAAGTAGCGCCTTGGTTGCTCAATACTAACAGTTGCAGATCAACACATTTATTCCATATAATGAAATGTGTACTACCAGATACCAGATCACAAAAACTAGGAATGAGTGTATGATTAACCTTCGAAGGAATATAAGATATTCTATACATCATCGATGAGCTTTTGACCTATTAATGTGGCAACAGCAGCAAAAGGAAATGAATTTCTCATAAAAAATTAAAATAATGCTTTGCAAAACAAAGTCAAATATTTTCCCATTTCCGCCTTTTAAAGTCATTTAGACAGATTATTGATACCTCTTGGCTACTGTGCCTATACCTCTGTACATGTAGTTTGTAGTTCAAACTTGCTATCTCCGGCTTTCATCTATGGAAGTTTTGGGATTCTTTACTTTACCTCTTTTTGGAGACGCTTAGAAAGCTGATTTATGTCGCAAATCATCATTAATCGGTTGCAGTTTTGGTAAATTGATACACCTAGCCGATTGGATCAGAATTTTATGGTATTTTGGAAACAAGTTTACCTGTTGGGCTACAGAAACTTACTTTTACGGGGTTTGGCACCTAGAAGATTTATTGCAGATTGCGATAACCTGTCAACATTTTTTGAATATGCAAGGATCAGTCTATGGTGCCGTATGTATTGGGCTGCACATCGCATACGAAGGAAAAACCCTTCCACCTGGTAGCACGGATTAGCTCCGGCCCGATTGTGACTCCTTTATTTTATAAAATTTTTGTGTACCCAGGCCGCAGCCATATGCGTTTCCCACTTCAATTAAATGCACGTTTGCCAGAAAGGTCACATTTAATTTTTGTATAGTTTTCAAATAGTAAGCCACCAGCAGTTGTTTACCGATTTCACTTTCTTGGTGTATTTTTCGGTTTTATGCTATATTTGTCTAGAGTCTACTATCATGGGTAGTATTGCTAATATATGGGCGCTATCTGGCTATTGAGTAAAGTGTTAGCTTTTGAATACAATTTTGTGATGGTGTGTACCCGATAGAACCTCATCGCGTAACGAAATTTGCAAAGCATTTTACTAACTAGCTTCTTAAAAAATAAAAATTCCTACATACATTCGAATAACAATTATGTATTAGTATAGTTAACAATATATCCATGAAACTAAACAAGTGTAGATTATAAAAGCTCGTTGCGATTTCATTATTTAAAAGCTATTACGTGAAACTCCCAGGAAGTGTTTCGTATTTAGCTAAAATATGATCCAAAAAAGTTGTAAGAAACCTTCTCAAAAGAGCTGCCAAGAGTAAAATCATTTAAAGATGCCAAATGATATTTTATGGAGCACGATATGAAAGACGAATTTATACGGCATATTCTCAAAGCTTTAGCTCCCTTCGTCAATTATTTGACCAATCTTATATTTTGTATAGTGGAATCACACATGCATTTTCGAATAAGGTATTCATCTCCGCATCCTCCTCTTAAAATTCACAACCCAATTTTTTATAGTGGAGTGGGAAAGGAAAACTATCTTTCAATGTACGCAGCATATCGGCCTACATTTTTGTGCTAGACAATTCCTTTAAAATAAGTACTAAATTTAATGCTCTTATCTGTAAAACTACACACGTACATATTTCTGCCATATTCGTTTGTACGTTGGAGGTTTTACAACATGAGTACCTTATTTGCAAAAAGAAAATTACTGACAGAAGCAGATTTCCTTACCGTAGAATTTACTCGACCGTTGTAAATGCTTACATTTAGGCGATAATTTTGTTTCAAAAATAAACTTTAGAAAACTCTTGTATATTGTAGCCACATAACTCGTAGTTAATTTAAGTAAGGCCCACATGCAAAGTGCCTTCCACACTGCACGAAGTAGGATCGGAATTCTTTCATTTGGCTGGCAAGCAAAATTGCGGTTATTATTTTGGAAAAGCCAAGTTGAACTACATTTGGAAATCCCATTTTAGCCACACAAAGAGCCAGCAAACATATATGACCACATGTTAGATTCAGTGGGCGCAGAATAAAAAACATTTTGGATATGTGCTCGCATCCAAGTGCTCTTACTAAAAACTAAATATACAATTCATACGGTTGAAGTGCGTGTAAAACCAGAACACCGGAAATCATACACTCGGTGCACTAGCGAAGCACGTAAGACCGTGCTATGATGCATGGAGTACTAGCGGAACTGGTTTAAGGTTGCTTGGAATTTGAGGTCCCCGGCAACACAAAATTGAGGCCGCAGCTGCAGAATTCAGGGGCCTCAGCTGAAAATCCTGATTGAGGTTAAAATGGGAGAGCATTCAAGCAAAAAAATTGAATATTGTGCACATTAAAGCTAAGAACTTACGTACCAGTGATATTAGAGCTGTTACAAGCCAAATTATTGCATCAAATATTCGCCATGCGGAGTTCGTGCAGTCTATAAAGCAGACACATACTTGGAGTAGGTGCGATTGGACATGTTGAAGCCTTCATGCACTAGCACAACACTTGGACTCCGTGATTTTAGGCGAGGTAACAAGCTGCAAGTGTCACGTCGGTCTATGTGCGCAGACCTTCGTTAATGAAATATCCACTTGTAGATAACATTCACACACGTGCAGTAAGTCTGTGGAACCAAACGCTTGGACATGGTACCAGCGTTTAGATGTGAGGTTTTTGTATAATTAGCTTCAGAATTTTTTTAATTAAGCTGACAGAATAGGTATTTAAAAGAGTCAGTAATATAACAAAGTTTTTTTTATCTTCAAATAATTTTATTATTGCTACTCAGTCACTCCAAGGGTAAAACAAGAGCCTCTTTGCATGTGAACAACCCCTTACGTGTGCCCGGAATATTTTTTTGAAAAGACACGTATGAAAATAAATTCTAGGTGAAAAGAGTAGCTGTTATTGCAATAGAATTTACATTTTTATTAACGAACATCACAGCAGTAAGACAGTGGAGTTAGAATGTGTAGTATATTTGATAACGAAGGTGCGCAACTTAAGTCGCCTCCGGCCTGTTCCCTTTGTTGCACTCCGTGCACCTGTGATATATGAATAACTTTCGACAACGAATGGTAGAAGCGGATTATGAATGATTGATTCTTATTTTCGTAGAAAGTTCGCAAGAACCAATCGGTTAAACTTTTTACTACCAAACCTGATGCAACTAATGAAAAGTGCTGTAAGCTAAAGCGCATATCGATATCCCCTCGTATCTATGTGAAACTACTACTACAAAATTACCACCTCTAAATGTAAGAAACTTTTAGTTAGTGTTAATAATGTGAGGCCATGCATCCAGAACTAGCCATTATTAAACACTCAGAAACATGTAAAGGTAATTTGGGTAGCTCATACTCAATTTATTAAATGTTTCCAACTAGGTAATATATTTTTTAAATAATCTGCCTCTTGTTTCTCGTGAAACATTTGCAACACTTAAGTGGGTAGTTCTCCAGTTATACCGTTGCAGTGCTCTTACTCAACCTTATTAAATTAAATGCACCAATGTAATTCTCTTAGCAATTTAATCTACTGCCGTGCCATAAAGCTGGATAAGTTACTAATATTCCACCGAGAATGGCAGTCGGAAACCGCTGTCACTCACGCAAAGTCGGACATCTACTTAGAGACGTTTGCCCGGGACTTCCACCTCAATTACAATAAGTATTTGTCTCTTGATGCTGATTTTCAGTAGGCTTGGATATCTGTACTTTGCGGGAGTTTTAGGAAATTGCTTTCAGACGCTTAAAATATAAAAAATACAGAATTTCTTCCGTCGCCAAACAAAATTTGTCAGAATGTTTGCCTGACATCGGAAGGGAATAAATGTTTATCTTAATTTTGGAAACAGCCTAACTAAAATTGTTGAGTCCCATAAAACAAGATACTCTTCGCAAATAAATTATGTTAACTGCGGGTTTGAAGCTTAGCGAAACGCCTGTAAGTTTGCGAAAACTGTAAAACTGGCATCCAGAGATGTAAAACTCGATTAAACTCAGCAACTTCTTCAAAGTTTTAGTTGGCATGGAGTCGGAGAAAATTTTTTGGCGGATGCCTTTCATTATATTTCTTAGGAATTTGATGAAAGCGCTTGATAAATGACACGTTATAAATAAAGTCGAGATCTGTGGCTGGCCATAATTATTCACGGGCAGGATGGCCAAGTTTCGGGCGACTTAAATTTTTTATCGGGGAGTTCTGCAAGAGAGCGCCCGTTTTTCGGCTTTGGGGTCGTTTTTTATTTGCCGGATAATAATACGGTTTCGAGTTCCAAACTGTTTACGTATGGAGCGAAGTACG
The DNA here is from genome assembly GCA_940337035.1 of Agriotes lineatus. NCBI lineage: Eukaryota > Metazoa > Arthropoda > Insecta > Coleoptera > Elateridae > Agriotes > Agriotes lineatus. The sequence continues at coordinate 248,399 of CALNHX010000981.1, read as the reverse complement.
TGGTATGTGTAGGTGAAAAGCCGTCGGTGGAAGGCACCGATCGAGGCGATAAACCGAGTAGTTGGCTGCAACACGACCTGAATTATAACGCACATCGCGGAAATTCGAAATTAAAGCTTTTGGCCTTAATAAACGCCCGAAATAATGGGATACCGGAGGCGAGAGAATTCCGGGCAGTTGCATTCGCTTGGCATTTATATCGCCAAACATGCAATATATACACTTTCAAAAGTTATTAAACCCGAAATGTGTTTTAGAAATTACTTTTACATTTTGCTGCTCAATATGCGAAAAGTGTACATTAATACGTAAAGGGTTCAATACGAAAGTAATGGATTATTGTCAATAGTCACACAAGTCATAAATCCTGGTCACTGCATCAATTCACTTACGCCGATCCTATTTCTTTCAATTCCAGTTCTATTTAATAAACAAAATATTTATTACCATCATCTTTAACACGGGTTAGATTCTATACCTGCCCCAGTTCTTTTCCAACCCTATCTATATCTGTTTTTTTATTTCTTTGAGATTCTATTGTAAAGCTGGTCTCATGAGTCCCTAATTTCTTTTTAATTTTTATTTCAGTCTCTTATCCCTTGTTACTCCATTTACCTACGTTCGAGATTGAATATCTGCCGTCTTCTTCACTATATACACCCGGGTTTGGGTATATATAAGAAAGTTGGTGTAGCCACTGCCTTGTATAAACATCCTTGCGTTTTCACTTTTTCTTGGTTGCTCTACACAACTTTTGCAGTATACAATCTGAAACAGGAATCTCCTCGTCATTGTTTATTTTAACATTTACATTATTGCCAGATTGCCCTTGCATGACTTTTTATTGTTAAATAGAGTAATCATTGTAATTTTGCATAGTCGAAAGTAAGCGAGCACTTCATGTTGTGCCTGCAGAATTGATTTTGAATGCTCAGCGACCCATCGGGTTGCGGGGAACAGAGCTAGTCGCTTGCGGGCTTAGCTCAAAGCCACATGCCTGTAAGCTAAAAATGCCTTGCAGTGTTAAAGCTTGCTCCATAAGTGAACTGTGCTTACCAAGCGGTATTTGTATTGCAAATAATCCCCATTTTAAGCGCGTACTTCGTAAATACACAGTTGCAAAGCAGCCAAAGGATTTTCGAGACGTTTCCCTTGCTATGTGATGTCAGATGACCCAACGGCATTACAGAAAGCAGAGAGACACTTCCCCTTTCGTTCGTGTGGAGTTCAGATAGAAGTCATTCAAGGGATGACAATTCAGGAAGAGTCCGATCCGCGACGTTGCTGTTCACATGCGTCGAGCATTCAAAGGTAACTTAATATACGGAGTGATAACAGCTGAAGCGATAACCAGTCGCTTCTAGCTATGTGAGAATTTCGCCAGCACAAAGTAGTGTGCGTTTCTGGGTTTTGATGCACGAAATCCGACAGCAGACTTTCATGCAGTTTAATAGTTGTGCTTTTAAAGCCAGTTATTTTGTTGTTGTTTAAATTTACTCGTATGGCAGATACAGTTAGTCTGCTACTGTTTAAACGCAACTGCGGGTAGCCACGAGCTATCGTTAGTCTCTGTTAACGCATTTGTTTAAAAATGTATATTCACTCTCCATGTATTTTTGTGTTCTTTGTTGTTTTACGTGTGTGGTTTAAATAACAATGTGATTAAATTGATTTTCCTGTATCTATTTTTTGAGGTAAATTTCGGCAACCGAGAATATATGCAGGAGCAGATAAGTTTCCTGACAAAAAGAAATTTTTAGTAACCACGATTGGGGCATTTAAGAGTTGTATGTATACTGAGCTGGTTAGGTAAACCAACAGGGCAAATTAATAAATAAAAATACTAACGCCTACTATACTTCTCGTTTAAGTTTAATGACCTGACGGATGGGCGACCAAACATCTAGCATTTACAAATAATTCTATCCGAAATCCGTTTTGGTCTCCTATCAATATAGTTTTTGTAATGAATTGGTTTTGATTACAAGTCGGATTTAAATTGCGCTCCAACCTTAACAACGCGATTTCCCTTGACCGTGAGAAGTCCAGTGCTCGCCACCATTCTGCCCTCGTCGCAACCGCGGCGACGTGCTTTGCACGTCATTGCTGAAAACTTTATAGATATATTGGACTCCGTTCATCTAGCATTCAGCTACTACAGAACGGAGCATAAAATAATAAAACACCTAAAATTTGCATTTGAGTTGTGGCTACCAATTTGCCAAGTATTTTAAAAAAGGGACTTTCTGATATATTGGAAGATGGTATTAAATATTTTATGCTCTGTTTCTCAATGAACTAGAACAGGTACATGGGGATGAAGGGGATGGGATTTGTATGAAAATCAATGATTAGAAAATAGAGTTTTCAAGTCGCAAGAAACTGATTACGTGGGTGTGACACAAATATATGGAAACAAACAAAGAAATAAGGCTGCAAAGGTGTAGGGGTATCACCGATATCGTTCAGATCTGAAAATGTACACAAATACACTTTACATTACTGTAGCGAAATTTAGATCATGGACCTGAAAAGTGAATAAAGATTAGAAGAATATTTGGAAGAGGGACTGTAATGTTGAAAACTGGAAAAAAAGCTGCAGATAGCAGAAGATGAAGCAGAGGCAGTTAAGTCATGGATACACCACAACTGCACGGATGTATGTAAGTCGGTTTTCATTTTTTTACAACTGCAATTCTAGAATTAGTCGAATAACAACACTCAAATGGCATGGGCTGAATTACACAGAATAAGAAACAGCGTATATCATCTGTCCACTATATTATCAAGACAGATTATACAAAAAGTATCTTCTAAATGGGTTATTACCATTTTCTAAGCTTTCACATTTTAGTAGATTACCACATGTGATTGTCACCACTGATTTTTCTTTTTAAACTTCATGAAAACATCTTTGGACATCTTTATATGTAAGTCAATTTAGTTTACTGTTTTTTTTTGTATATTCGCTGGGCCTCTTAGTTGTTCACGTGACTTGCTGACATTAGGAGCCGAAAGGAAAAGTGGAGGAGGCCAAAAAACCTAAGTGCGCGAATGATGCCTTCATCTTCGTACGGCTGCTTAAGCCCCGCTGATTGATGGTTCGCGTTAAGAATGTAAACAAAGTGGAAAAACAACTCTTTTATTAGGGCAACACAAAGCACTTTTCGCGTTTGCTAAAAAGACGATTAGTTCGCCACGGGAGCACAATGGAGCCGAATCGCCGGCGTAGTTTCTCGATTCAGCGGGGACAATTAGCGGAGCAAATTTGAGCGCGATTAATTTCGCTCCCAACTGTAGGTAATCCGCGCAGCGTTATGCATTTCCGCAGACTGCCATGGAATGCTCGGCTTGTATCGTTCTATGGCAGACAATCCAGAACAAGGGACCGAAACAGCCATTACCGCTGATTGCAGAACACTGATTGGATTTTGAACCTGATCCCACCAATCGACCTCTTTTTATATTTTATTCACTACTTCGCCCTGCCACACAAAGTGTATATACTTGCCCGGATATAATGCTGAGGATGCAATGCCCGGAAATCTTGCTCGTCTTTCGGCATTCCATTATTCACGGCGTTTATTACGGGTCAAAGTGAAACTGCTGTGCTTAAATTTTATTACTAGTGCATGCATTCTGAATTAGTACAGTAGTAGAGTCAATCGGATAAGAAAGGAGAAATATCCGACTTTTTTAGCCATAGACGAACGCACACACACATCAAGGATATTTAGCGATGAGGAAGTTGATTCAGGGCTGCCATTCCTTAATTGTAAGTATAGTAAATCTTCAAAGATCAATAGAACACATCCGATAAATTAGTCTAGGTAAATATTAAAAAATCATACATCAAAATTTGCTTAGGAAAAACGGGGTACTACATTAGTATCTAAATGACTTTAACCTTTCAGGTAGACTTAACAGTAAATATTGTAAGGAAATTCTTAAACAAGTATGTTGAGTTACCTGCGGCTACCTGTCACCCGAATATTAACTTTGTACATACATTATTACAGATTTTTATATAATGCGACGTGATTTTTTTACTATCGGCATAAAGTATTTGACCCTCGGCCGAGCTACATATTTTAATAACACGTTCATACTACGTAGCTATCTATATATCCATTTGAGTATTGTAGTATTTACATGTAAGCATAGAACATCCGTCGAAATCAGCTCGCGCTTTTTTATGTACAGTGTTTTTAGTGCGAGGTTGGAAGTGAATGTCCTAGAGCGCGAAACGAGACGTTTACAGAGGCACAATAATCAGAAAAAAAATTGTGCTAAAATCCTGGACTAATTTTAATACGCGCAAGCCAGGAGTTTCTGCAAATATAGCGCCAAGTAAAGGCAATTCCTAAGTCTATATAAAGAAATTGCTACGTTAGTCAGTAGCACCCGTGGATAGCAGGATCATATCACTACAGAGACTCTTCCATCCCAAGCTACAGCTTTACAAAGAGCTGCCCAACTGTGGATGTTTTTACGCTGCAATTAACAGCGCAAGATTTCGGCTTTGCTTAAATTCAGCGCAATAAGCTACAATCAGTACAAAGTTTCCATATTGGACCCCTCGGCGAAGCGCGTGACGTCATATTGTGAGACAGTTGGCATTATTTATGCTCACAGCAAAAGACGTTGCAGTTTAGGCGCTAAACCTGAATTTTTGTTTAAACACAAGCGTGTTTGGAATAGTCGTATTTGCGATGGAATAATGTTGTGTAAAATATAAGTGCATTATAGAAACAACTAATTTATAACTGCGTGTAAAAATAACCTTTTACGTATCGATTATCATTTTTGTTTATAAACAATGTGTGTGACAGTGATATCTTTTTAAGGTTTTAGTAATTTTTAGCTTTAATTTAGTCTTGTGTGTGTATTTGGCATGCATTATATACCTACTTGCTCTACGTTGAATGTAAAGGGTTGGTTTTTATTTGAGTGGAAGTTGTTAAGAGCACAGGTTGGGGGAAGGTTCTAATTTGCTGTAACTTTGATTTTTCCCTAACTACGTGTAGGGGTAATAGGGTAAAAACTAACTCAATGCAAACTGAGCTAGGTGGCAATGAAAAGGGACAATAATTTATGAAAGTGTAAGGAGACGTCTTGCTTTTGTTTGAACCCAATTGAAAGGTCTAAAAAAGCGATTCGTCACAAACCCGAGTAAGTCCAACGCCATAGAAAGCCTGCGTCGACTTCACAGAGATTCCGCAACCCGATTTTGGCAACCGTGGGGTCTTAATGACTAATACTTTTCAAAGAAGGAGGGCCGATGTTCTTAAGTGGGTATATTAGCAACGAAGAACTTTTATACACATATTATCCACACACGTTTCTGAGCTACTTAACAAAAATAAAAGATCCACCGCTTCAATTAAAGATTAATATCAGTCAAAACGGAGCATACTTATTTACAGTAAGACATATGAGACGATTCGATATAATATTGAAACTGTCTTGGCCTTCGCATGAATTGTTTTTTTGTAATATTTGCATACACAGCCAATTTGTCTATTTCTACATTGTAATATTGAAATAGCAATAGAGTTTCCTGAAATCGTCAAAAAAATGGGCCATGTCAAGGCTCAGTTTTATTTTTAAAGTGTCACTTACCAAGACTAGTCACTTTTGAGATTTTTGCAAAACTAGTCATGTTTGGTTTATTTTACCTAGGTGACCGGTCACATTCACCATGCGCATTGATGCGACAAAATTCTATTTTTAAATTTTTAAAGAGAAATTTCAGAAAAAATGTACATCACACAGCATGGAAGTGTCTATGCTTGACTCGGAGGCTTCGTGTCCACGTATTCTTCAACCAGCCTCCTCATCTGAAAAGTATCACTTTCATGCCTTGTAATGTAATATATTATTACCTAACTTGCCTCCAACAAGCGAACACATCCGGCAGTGTGAACCCACGTCTTCTTCTGTGCAGTATTTTTAGAGCATTGTCGGAAGTGAGCGTGAAAGGAAAAATTGAAGCAATTGTTTAAGCAAATGAGGTCAGTCGGCAAATCTGAACGTGTGACTCATATTGCAGTGATAGGCTCCGTCATACAATTTTCGCGCGAAACCGGGTTCGTATAAAATATGTGCGTATTGGAAACTGATTTCTTCTTGATCATTGAATGTTGTTTGAAGTATGAATGTAAGCTGAAACAGTTATTTTTAAGTCGAATTAATGTATAGGTGCTTGTAGAAATAGATTTTGGGCGTTTTTAGCGTTTTTTAAAGACAGTATTGATGAGAGTGACCATTTACTTTAGGAGTAAATTTTGATTACACTATTGTTTTATGTGTCTATTTAAAAAGTAGCGCATATTTGTTTATTTGTGTGTTACCAAATTGGCTTTCTATTGTGACACATGTTTCAACACTAGCTAAAAGTAAACTTCCTGGTTTTGGTGGATAATGTTGTAGTGAGTAGACCTTTATAGGACATTAGGTGAACAGACCACAATACCAGTGCGTACAAACACTTCCGTCACTGCAGCCCGTAATGTCGAGACGTATTTTGTAGTCACCTCATGTAAGTTGAAACTAAATAAATTATTAATAACCAAACAGAGTTATCAATACAACATGGCGCAGTCGTGAGTTATTATAATAAATAATAAAGAAAGTGAACCCGCGTGATTAGCAGAATACCAAGCAGAGTACCGCGAATTTGAATATTAGAGGTTAGGAAACCACGTGCAGATAGGTAACCGAAACAAAGAAAATGGAATTTATAAAACAACCAAAGCCAATGCAAATGAGTGGGGACTTGGGAGTGAATTGGAAGAAGTTTACAGACAATTTTACAATATATGCATTAGCATCGGGATGCACTTCGAAAGATGAAAAAGTCCAAGCCGCAGTACTTCTCCACTGTATGGGAGACGAAGCAAGAGAGGTCGTCGATACTCTAGGACTCACAGCAGAAGAGAAAGCCAAATCAAAGTCAATTCTAGACAAATTGAATGCATACTTCCTACCAAAAGTCAACCCGAGTGTCGAACGTCACAAATTCAACACTTGTATTCAAAAAGTAGGTGTAAACTTTGATGGGTATTTAACAGAGTTGAGGCAGATAGCGTCCAATTGTAACTTTGGAACCTTAAAAGACAGCCTAATATGTGACCGAATAGTTTGTGGAATCCGAAATTGTCATGTTAAAAACAGGTTATTAAGAGAAGCCGATCTCAAATTGGATAGAGCCATAGAGATATGCAAAGCAGCCGAGCAAAGTGAAGCGCACATCAGACAGCTACAAGAAACCAACAACCTAGAAGTAGGAGCGTTACAAGCGAAGCAGTTCAGTACGGGGACAGTCAAAAAAACCTACAGCAACACACCGAGCCATCCGCAGAGACACCAAGGGACCACTTCACAACCAAGACAATGGAACCATGGAAACAACAACAGACAAGCAAATCAGCCAGCAGTTCCTTCTGTCACGCAGAATAGAAGATTTTCAGGTTTTTGCGGTGGGCAGCGAAATTGCAGCAGATGTGGTTACGTCCATAATCCAGGTCACTGTCCAGCATATGGTAAAGTATGCCTAAAATGTGGCCGCAAGAATCATTTTGCCACAGTATGCAGAGCAAGAAATGTAAATGCAGTCGCAGGAGATATCGAAGAGGTTGCAGAGCAGTGTAATAATGAGGTAATTTCAGAATATGTATTAGGGTCATTAGAATCTGACAAAACAGTAGATACAATTGTAGGTGATTGGTTTGTAGAATTAAAAATATTAGAATGTAATCAATGTATTAAGTTTAAGATTGATACGGGTGCACAAATTAATGTAATCCCATGGCATGTTTATGACAAATTAGGATTAAGCATTGAATTGACTCCTTCAAATATGATCGTGCGAAATTATGAGGGTTCAATTGTGAAAACGAAGGGATCTTGCAAATTACAAGTTATGACAAATAATAAAAAAACAGAATTGGTTTTTGTAATAGCAGAAACAAACATAACTTCAACTCCAATTGTTGGTATAGAAGCAATCAAAAACTTAAATCTTTTAACCATAAATCAAATTGACAAAATTGAAAATCTTAACACAGAGCAAATTATTACAGAATATGCAGAGCTATTCACAGGTCTGGGTAAAATTCAGTCGCAACCGTGTGAGTTCAAGCTAGTTGAAAATTATGATCCGGTTGTAATTCCTTGCAGAAAAATTCCATATACTCAATTAGACAAATTAAAGTTAGAATTGGAGAGAATGGTGAACGATGAGGTAATACGTAAAGTCGATGAACCAACAGAGTTTGTCAACCCCATTGTTCTAGTTAACAAACCAAACAATCAATTACGAATTTGTTTAGACCCACAAGGGTTAAATAAAGTCATTTGCAGGGAGTATTATAAATTGCCTACATTCGAAGATCTAACCCATAATTTGGCAGGTTCAAAATACTACACTACCTTGGATGCCAACAAAGGCTTTTGGCAAATTGCGTTAGCTGAGAAATCATCATATCTCACAACTTTTTCAACTCCGTTCGGAAGGTATAGATTTTTAAGGTTACCTTATGGCTTATGTAACGCACCAGAAATATTTCACAAAACGTATACTGAAATTTTTACAGGCATAGAAGGGGTACAAATCTACATTGATGATATTATTATATTTGCAAAAACTGAAATTCAGCATGATCAAATACTGCTTAATGTATTAGCTAGGGCAAAAGAAAGAGGAGTTAAGTTCAATAGGGATAAATGCAAATTTAAGCAAAATAAGATTAAGTATGTAGGCCATGTCTTAATGGAACAAGGCATAATGCCTGATGAAGATAAAACAGAAGCAATAAAACAAATTCAAACACCAACTAGTAGGGAAGACTTAAGCAGATTTCTTGGTATGGTTACGTACTTATCACGGTTTATTCCTAATTTATCAACACTAACTTTTAATTTAAGACAACTAATGAAGAAAAATGTTGAGTGGCTGTGGACAGGTGTCCACGATACTGAATTTTCACACCTAAAATCGGTAATATCAAGTAAACCTGTTTTGACATACTTCGATATGAAGCAACAACTAACCTTGTCAGTAGATAGCTCGAGTAAAGGGATAGGCGCTGTCATATTACAGAATAGTAGACCGGTTGCGTATGCTTCAAAATCACTGACTGAAGCTCAGACAAGGTATGCTCAAATAGAAAAGGAGTTGCTGGCAATCGTTTTTGGCTGCCAGAGGTTTCACCAGTACATCTATGGTAGTAAAGTCAATGTTGAAACAGACCACAAACCACTAGAGGTAATTTTTAAGAAGCCTTTGAATAAATGTCCACTTAGATTACAGCGTTTGCTGATAAGTTTACAACCCTATGACATATTAGTTAAATATAAACCAGGGAAATATTTGTACATCGCGGACACGTTATCCAGATCTAGCTACAATGACAAAAATTTTAGTATTAATGAAAACGAAATTGAGGCTCAAGTGAACTTAATAGATTATGTTAGTATTAGCAAACAAAAATTTGACAAGTTAGTAACTGAGACTAAAAAAGATGGAGAATTAATAGAACTAGCTAGAGTAATTAAAGAAGGTTGGCCGAATACAAAGAAACAGGTAAACCCGTTAATACAACCCTATTGGCATTGTAGACATGAACTCGTGGAAATGAACGGAGCAATTTTTAGAAATAATCAACTGATAATACCTAAAGTAATGCGAGCAGAGATTGTAGATAGGTTACATTACAATCATCTAGGGATAGATAAAACCTTATTAAGAGCAAAAGAACTAGTTTACTTTCCATTTATTACAAAACACATTACCGATAAAGTAAAGAATTGTCCAGCATGTTTAACATTCCAAAATAGTTTACAAAAAGAACCTATAATAAACAAAGAAGTGGCTACTAGACCTTGGCAAATAATAGCGGCTGATTTGTTTTATTTTAAGGAAAAACAATTTCTTCTTTTAGTGGATACATTCTCCAAATATCCAGAAGTATGTTGTTTAAATAATAACACCACAAGTGAGATAGTTATACATAACTTTAAATCAATATTTGCAAGGCATGGTATTCCAGATTTGTTGTATACAGACAATGGGCCACAATTTGTCAATTCAAAATTTAATAGCTTTTTAGCAGAGTGGGAAATATCTCATCAGACTAGCACACCTCGCTACCCTCAATCTAATGGTTTCATAGAGAGGCAGGTGCAAACAATTAAAAAATTGCTAAAGAAATCACTTTTTGATAACAAAGACATGTATCTAACACTGCTCGAATATCGAAACACTCCAATAAGCAGTGAATTACCGTCACCGGCACAACTTTTGTTTGGGCGTCGACTTAAAGGAATCGTCCCAATTAGTGAAAAACTACTCACACCTAAGTATGCATTACAGTATACCGAAGTTCTCAATCAGAGACAGAAAAAACAGCAAAACTATTATGATCAAAACGCTAAATACCTAAAACCGTTGGCAATTGATGATACTGTAATGATGCAAGATCCTGGCAGTAAACTATGGCAACCCTCAAAAGTAGTTAACATAGATCCAAACAGACCACGTTCATACGTGATTAAAACTGATAATAATAACAAAGCGTTGATTAGAAATAGGCGGTTTCTTAGAAAAACCGATAACAGTAATTTTAAGGAGATTTGTGAGAACGATGGTGAGCATTTTGATGATGTATTAGATTCTTATTTAGAAAATAGTTCAACTGCTAGACCACAGAGTGAACCAATAGCTATAGACAATAAGTACAATCAAAATGGTGCCAGTGCAAGTGCTAATATTAAGATAGTTAAGACAGAAAGAGGAGAGGAAGGCAAAAATTCAAATAGTGTACAGACCCGATCAGGTCGCTTTATTAAAAAGCCTTCATTCCTTCGAAATTATGTCACCTAACTTAAGAAAAAGAGTGAAAAACCTTGTTTGTAATAATATGTTCAAGTATGTTTAAGTTATGTATAGAGATATGTGTTTAATTTGTAAGATTCTAGGCACAGTAATCAGGTTGAAAATTTAAGTTGCAATATTTAGTTCTAAAAAAAAAAAAAAGGAGATGTTGTAGTGAGTAGACCTTTATAGGACATTAGGTGAACAGACCACAATACCAGTGCGTACAAACACTTCCGTCACTGCAGCCCGTAATGTCGAGACGTATTTTGTAGTCACCTCATGTAAGTTGAAACTAAATAAATTATTAATAACCAAACAGAGTTATCAATACAACAGATAATGATGCTTGTTAGATACGAACTTACAAGAAGTAATAGAGTTTCCATTGTTACTAGCTACGTAATCTAAAATGACCCAGGAAAAGGTAGCGTCTATTGTGGGGAGGACCTAAAGACCCTAAAGATGAACAGGCTATATCATGAATACCGCCTTTCACCGGGTAATATTGACAAGTAGTACAAGGTTATATAGGAAACGACTACGCGAGTATTGTTTGCATAAATGGAACAAGAAAGAAGCGTGTTAAAGTTCAAACTCCTAATAAAAGACTAGAAAGGATACCAAGATGTGGCTTGCATCAGGTGTTATGGTTCTCGCAACTTCTGAACCACATGAGCTATTACATATATCCCTCAGTGAATTATCTTCCTTTAATAGGCGATGTAATATGAATATCTTCTGGAAGATCCTCGAGCTTGCGGTAGTTTAACGAAGAAATGGTAATAGCTTAAAAGTTTCTAACATCCGGGATCTAGGGCGTTATTAAAATGCTCGCCATTAATCTAGCCAAATTCATCGGCAATTGCGTAAACGTTATTTTGGTTGTTTCTCAATTAGCGCCCTTGTATAGTTTGATTATTGGTCTTTATTATTTTATTCCGTATTTTCTTTATTTATGTGCCAGTGATGCAACCAACCAAACTTCAAATTATAGAGGAAATACGTGTTTCTAAATGATGCTAAGCTAATATTCTTGTATGAGCAACGCTATTTGTGTGTGATTATGAATATCAGTTTTATATAGCGTCCTATATGTGGATATGATGCGAGAGTGTTCAAATTCGAAAAAAAAACACTAGCGCGTGGTTGTATGGATTGAACTTGGAAACGAAACAAAGCGGTAGGGTAGAGAAAATTGCCAGATAAAAGAAGCCAACCGGTCACCCAGCTTACGAAGGCTTTGCGGTAATCAACCGCGCCTAATTAGGAATAATAACAAAAATAATGCAACCTCCCGCGATTTAATTAATGTAATATAATTACGCGCTTAATGAAATTAATCTTATAATTTAATTTAATTATTTCATTAGCCTAATTCGCTTCCGCCCCCGCCGCTGCTTCATTTTGATAATGAACTATTGTCACGTTCCCGTCCGTCCTTTCTTCCCGTACACTTGGGACACCTCAGATCATCTGCAAGATCTCGTATTTTAATCACATCTCCTTTTCAATCTTGCCACTTCCTTTGCGAATCCGCTCGTGTCGGCCGCGCTCCTGATGGTTATGAGTAACGAAGGCAGCCAAGAAAAGCGTAATTGAAAATTAAGGTGAGGCATCGATTTTCGGGTGGCCAACACCCTCGCCAGATGGAACAGTCGCGATTCATTAGCAGATATGCAAACGAATACCAGATCTCACTTTCGGCGAAATTACGCGAAATCCCGAAATAATCGACTTCCGGTTTCGGTGCGTCTGGCAGCGAACGAATCCACGTTAGCCCTAAAATTTTACAAGTAATGTCGTTTCCTTATTATTTTTGTGCTCAAGCACCATCATTCCACCACGCTGAATAATGATATTGCTAAAATGAACGCGGAAGCATGAAATTTCGCATGGATCGATCCATTTGGGCACCTTTCGGCGACGCGGTTTCGAAAATGAACGCTCGAGAGAGAGCTGGTCCATTAAATAACGCTTGTTTGAATTTACGTTTTATTTTTGCCGGAATTCGCATATACAATTAGTGGAAGACGTTGAACTTTCCGAAAACCTGCCTGAAAATGAATTTCGCTAAATTTCCAGTCACAAAGTTCGGTTTCAACTAACACTGTTACCTGTTACTGAAATTAATATCATACCCAACTCATTTGGGGTCTATCGCCCTTTCCTTATTATTCTGGAAACAAATGCTGAGAGCTCATAATATTAGCTATTGACAAAGGTGCAATAAAGTTTAAAATTGCCTAAAAGTTCGATATCTAACCACCAAATAGCAAACCTATTTTTTGCATATGCGACTGACACCGGAGGTTTCTCATAAATGTTACCCGTGTTATTAAAAAGGTAAAAGTAGAAGCTGAAGTGTCATTTTGAACCTAAAACTTCATAGTCTCGACGCTAATGTGAGTCCAAACAGAGGGTGTGTCAATCAAAGACGAACCAGCTTGTTTCCGAAATCAAATACATCTTATTGACATAAATTACTGAAGTGAAACGTACATATTGCAGCAGTGCTGTGGTGTGTTCGTTAAGCTATTAAATTGTCTGAAGGGGAGGAGGAATGGCAGGAATGAGATATTAATTTTAAACTATGCAATTTTTGACCTCAAAAACCTTTTTCTTTATTAAATTGAAGAATATTAAATTATTGAAGCATGAGCACAACTACCTACGCGAATAACTTTTACAAAGGCAAGCAATTTCTAGCTTATTGGCGTCGTGTTTCGATATTTATAAATTTTCCCATATAGTGCTATAAATAAGCTTCATGAAGTACCTACAAGAGTCACTTGATAACTTTTCGTTGCGTCTAATCGATCACAACTCTAAATATAGCTATCAGAACCCCTCAGATAACTGGCTACCCATTAGGGTGGAACCAAAAAAACAAGTTTTGATTTTTAATTTGTAATAGAGCGTAAAACTTGCCTTTTGGTGTAGATAAGATTACAACAAAATATGAAAAAGATTTGAGCATTTCTTGAGGTGCCTCAAGGACGATAAAGTTTCATCAAATTGCAATTTTCGCTACATTTTTAGGTTTTTTTAGAAGTCTTTTTTTTTAAATTTCAAATACTGTCAAAAAAGACATACAATTTTGTTTTAAACTTTTTGGATCATGTCTTGAGGTGCCGCAAGAGCGGTAAAGTTTTATAAAAACACACTTTTTGCAACTTTTTTTACGTGTCTCGATTATGCAGTAAAAAGCTTCAAATAGGCGTTTTAATATGAATAGAAGGATAAACAGAGTTTAACTATTGCATTGGCAGGGGATGTTGGGGGGGGGGCATATATTATAGAAGTTGTAAAAAAGTTATTTCAGAAGAGCACGTCTCACTAATAGAGGACTGGAAAAGACATAGCAGACAGTGTACTGGAGTTTCTTGAAGATATAACACAACGAACAACTTTTGAACTTTACTGCTATTGGGTGTGATGGAACCGTTGTAAATACTGGCCATAATAATGGTGTGATTTCTTTGATGGAAAATGAAATAGGAAGACCTTTACAATGGTGAGTTGGTTTCTTCCATGGAAATGAGTTACCTTTGCCACATCTTTTTTGTCATTTAGATGGTAAAACGAAGGGACCCAGTGAGTTTAAAGGCGAAATAGGTCAGCAGCTGGAAAACTGTGCTAATCTCCCTGTGGTTACTTTCTTACCAATTGAAAATAACCTTCCTCTTTTGGAGAACATAAATGATTTAAGTACAGAAGTATTTATTGGATATGTGGCCCGATTTATCAATTGGAAATTGCTCACTAGGTTTATCTTTAAAAAATCCTGAAAAACTTGCTCACTCCAGATGGTTTACATTAGCAAACGGCATACTTAGATTGGATGTAACAACTGAAAATTCAACTGAAAACCTTAGGACTCTGGCTGAGTACATTGTTCACAACCTTCATGTACTTATGGTTCCACACATCTGTTTAAGCTTATCTCATATTCACGCTATCTCTCTGAATATCAAGAACGTTCTAGACCCGGTTATTCAAAGAAATGGGTACTTTGCTGCTACAGAAAATCTTCTTTTGTCCATGCTATGTGATGAGCGCAAACATGTAAGGCAACTTGCTTTACGACGTGTTTTAAAAGCAAGAACAGATGGTAGAGGCGGAGTCAAAAAATTTAAAGTTCCATAGTGTTAAGTGTTTCATAAAATTGTGCCGACTCGCTTGCAGTGGCGTATTTACTATGCGCATTCCAGAACTTGAGCGGGCCTCGCCTCGCCGCTTCACTTACGCTCCGTCTGTCAAACTGACTGCAAGCGGGCAGGTCCACTCCGAGAAACGCTAATTCTTTGTTTAAACTATCAATGTTTGTGTACTAATTTATTGCGAATAAATTACCTACTTTGCTTTCAACGAGAGTATAATTTAGTGAAGAATAAATCAATACAGTCCATTAACGTCCAAGGCGAGCTAGCAACCAGGAATTTTCCAAACATAACGGAAAACTGGAAGGCTCACCAACACATAGATTAACTTTGACGCAAAGGATTACATCTACATGATCTTATGGGCTGAAGATGACGTTACTGAACCCCCCCCCCCTTGGTAAAACATGTTTCCAGTGGCTCTCTCAGAGACCTTATACGGAAGACAGCTAAAGCTCAACCAAATAGTAACATGGACCCGCGTATCGACTTTCCCCGGCTTCCTTGTCACACTGGTTCAAAATGTCTGTGGTTCAATTGCAGGAGAAGCATATACGAGAGCAAAAATTGACTCACTGAGACCATGCCAAAACTTTTGATGTTTAATGTGTCAATGAAGTAGAAACAGCCACTAAATTATGTTGTGTTACTAACTGTGTTATGCCCGTTTTGGGACTAAAGTGGCATGCACAGTATTCCAGCACCCACTATAACTGCGTTACGACGCCGACGTTTCGAATTTTCCAGGTAAGCTATTCGAATTAATTTTATGGCCCTCTAAGCTCTGTGCAACCTTTTTTTCTTTCCAAAGCTCTTCTCGTCCCCCCTTCCCGCATTACCTCAGGGGGTGCGGGCGTTCTTAAACTAGCATACCTTACCTAAGTGAGAAAGGGAGCGCCCCGACCGGGAGTGGAACTCTCTACCGAGTGCTCGAGTTCTTACTGTAACCTCGACTGCGAGCAACAGCACCGCTCGGTTGTCGAGCCCCAGCTCTGTACAACCTACCTGCACAGTGGTTATTTGATTTTAAACTATAACGCGATTAGCAGAATGGTCAAATTGGACTTGCATGAAATGTTAGTCTACTTAATAGGGATTGCCTTACAAGATACAGAAAATGAAGTTAGAGAGCATGTAAAAAGATCTACTACAAAGTATTGCATTGTTAAATACGATTAATAGTTAGAGAGAGTCACTCCAGCCAGAAACAGCGAAGAGCCAGAAGGAAGAGGTTTTGATTCTGTGATTTAAGATCTATTAATCTGTAGCAATGACTTTGCAAACAGCTCATGGATATCGTAATCTCTTGAAAGGTGTCGATATCCGCTATTGCTCATTGTCTGGAAAACCAAGAAGGTAAAAGAATCCAAACTGTCCAAACGGCAGGAATACATTAAAGGGTTTGTAAAGTTGGACAACTCTTTCCATTCATATACATTTTGAGATGGTATGCTACCTATAGCCATTCTGACTCCATTATTATAATTAAATAAATGCTAATTAATCAAAAATCAAATATGAACAGAATTGGTACTTTATTAATCGTTACAGTAAAAATACTATGAGAATTATACTCGATGAGTTTATAAACCATGATTAATAAGTAACCTAGAATTTAATTAAACCAAGAATAGCAAGTGGGTTTCCAAATTATATCGGCAGGGTTTCGAGTAATTTGATTCAAAGTTATGATTCGAATGATATGTGCAACTATGATTTTGATAAATGCTTCGATATTTGAAGTAACGTAAGACATGCTAATAAAATTGTATTAGTAAAAACGGGTGGTCAATGAAGTTACGGGTTATGATACAGTGATAAAGATTATGTAACATGTCTAAGCGCATAAAGCAACTTGTAAGCTTCTGCAACAAAAAGTGATAATGCTTAGAGCTTGTAAAAGTGCAAAAATAAGTGAAAAGCACTATGAATCGTATGAAAGTGAGTTTAGCATTACGATATCTGACATTTCGAAAAACAGACCTTTAATTCCAGGATCTTAGCCTGCGTACTTGCAAATAACAATACATAGTAGGTTACCTAATCATACATGTGGATAAATAAATCACCAAGTGAAGCCAAGCCAAACTGTTGGGGCTGGCTTTGTAATAAAAAAAATGCCTTAAATATTCGACAAATGAAATAATTAGAGTTCCAACTGGTCGTATTATTGAAATCTAGGTGTGGCGCTAGTTGTGTGTAAAAGCAATGTTTCCTGTGATCACTTTACTAGCTGATGTTGGAGCAGCAAAGCCCGGATTGCAGCACTACAACGATTTGGATAAAGCATCAGCGATTTGGACCAGCACCGGAGGGATGAGAGCAGGTACGAGGACCAGCACTAACATTGGAGCCCAGCAGAGGCAGCTATCAGCAAGGCGAGCCAACCAGGATCGAGGTTGAGGGAGCAACCTGCATCGCGGACCACGGAAATACCAGCGAGCAGCACTATAGTGCAGAGAAAGTAGAGGGGGAGGGAACGGTTATGTAAGTTCCAGCATTTGTGGGGCCCAAGCAAAGTTTTGGAATCATACGGTGTCCCTTTGGGAAATTGAATCCAGTCATCCTTGGATTAAAACACCGTGGATTTACTAGCCTAGTTAACGAAAAACAGGTATTCCTTAGATACGTGATTACAGAGATCTTATTGTTATTTAGCTGAGACGTAGTTATTAATAGCTCACTTTGACTACAGCAAAGTTGTGTCGTTTTGTAACCATTTATTTGAGGTTAGAATATGAGAAAGAGCATTTGCCATAATAGTGCATCTATCATAAAACTGAGTAATATTTCATTTATGTAGACACTCAACCCTAAGATACGAGAGTTCGAACCGGAGAGCTAGTCGGTGCAAAAGTATTAATATTGCGATAAAGAAATAATTAAAGGGCAGCGTATCTGATAAAAGAATTTTATATTATTCAAATGAACATTGTTGGTTAGCCAGACGAATACAGTTAAATCAAAATTATGTGGTCGTTGTTAAAATTATATTGATATGACAGAACAATTTATTACTTACAATACAAATAAATGATGAACAACTATGAACAATGTAGCTCAGCAGTAAAGCATCTTGTTCTTAAAGGGAATAGGGTTTAAATCTTTGTGACTTTAACGACTACAAAAACCTAGTGCTGAATTTACAAAATTTGCCGATTGCCATATTAGTCTCTGTAACGGTGATACAACATATACGAGTATATACTAAAAGAAGCTCAGTGGTAAAGCTTCTGCTTTTTAAAATGAGTTTAAACCGCTGTGATGACTCGAGAAATCCAATGCCGACTCCGATATAATTCCCCAATCAAGCCACATTTTTTTTCGAATAGCCTTATATAGATATATAGTATAGTGCAGCTCAGTGCTATAGCTTTTCGTTCTTAAATAAAGAAGGGGTTAAACCCATGCAGCTTCAACGGCCACATAAACCTATTGCTGAATTTACAGCAATGCCCCAATTTGGACATATTATATATAGGTGATACCTAGATATAGTACAGTGTAGCTCAGTAGAAAAACCTCTGGTTGTTAAGTGAAAAACAATTTAGACCCGTGTGGCTGCGACGACTACGTAAATCGACAGCGGACTCCACGATAATTCCCCATTTAGACTGTATTAGTTTCTATATAGCTTACATATATACAAAGGATGATGCAGCTAGGACCATTGCAAAAGCAAGGAGAATATGCATGTGGCCGTCGTGGTGTTTAACAAACGAACAACCAATGTACGAGAGCGGTAGGTCGTTAGGATCATTATAAATACAAGGTATATATTCGATTTTTTAATTTTTTAAATACAATTACGGCCACATGTAAAGTCCCCTTGCTTTTGCTATGGTCCTAGTTGCCTGTCGCAATCTGTATAGTACAGCGTAGATCGGTGGCAAAGCTTCTGGTTCTTAAACGAAAAAGAGTTTACCCCTTTGTGGCTTCAACGACCACATAAATTTAGTGCGAATTCTACAACAATTCCCCAAGTGAGCTATTTTAGTTTCTACTCGTATATAAATAGCTCATATACATACATAGTACAATCTAGCTCAGTGGTAAAATCTCTAGTTTCTAAGTGGAAAAGAGTTGAAACTCCTGTTGCTTCAACGAAGACACAAATGTAATGCCGACTCGGAATGATTCCCCAATCCGGCTATATTAATTTTCAAGTAACTTATACCGATATATTGAGTGATAACCACCAAAACTGTCCATTATAAAGTAGTTGTCTGATGACCACCATACCCGGCCATTAAAAATTATGCATATTTCAAAAATATATATGAATTGCTTAATGTCATGTCGGCTTAAACAATTGAAACTACATTATTAGTCGTGCTATTTCACATGTTGAATTTCTATGGCCAGGTTTGGTAGTTATCATTCGGTATAGTACAGTGTAATTCAGTGATAGGGCGTCTCGATCTTAAGCGAAAATGAGTTTAAACTCCTGTGGCTTCAACAAACACACAAATCTAGTTCCGACTTTATACCAATTTCCTTAGTTGACCATATTGGCCTGCCTATAACATATACAGGGTGACCTGTAATTCGACCGACAACTTTCAAGGTGTTATAAAAGACGTTGTAACTTATAAATTTTGTTATACCTTTTTCTTTTTAAATCTGTCCTCGCTAAGTTATGCCCTCCTAAAGAGGGTAGCTATACTGAAACTTTTTAATGGACACAAATTTTATTAGACAGAATTATGCACTAGAGAGCCTAATAATGCATTTTCATTCTAAAAATCCTATAGGAACATTCATACTTATTTAATTAATATTCAATCAAACTTCGACTGATTTACATTAACATATTTTCAATAGTGATATTTTTTTGGTCTCAGTATCGGGATGACATTATGCAAAGTGTTGTTAGTATCAATTGATTCGTCGGGTAAAACTCAAAAATATAACATTAATGACTGAGCACATGCAATTGCCGGCGGGACTAATTCAGGGAGATGGTGTGCGGTTCTTTGAATACTTATAGATAGATTAAATGAGCGCCAACGAATCTTTTAACTAACTATACGTGTATCCAGGTATCATAAAACACTCGTAAAGTCAAACTAGCACAATAATATGAAAGAGAGCACACGAACCAAGGTAGCAGTAACACAAAACAATACCAAATTATGGTATCACAGTATGTAATTTTATAAGTACAAAGTATAGATGATTATCAAAAATAAAGTCAATACGTAAGGGAATCAATAACTGTTAAAACTAAAGTGCACTGCAAAACACAATAAACTCGTTTTTAAATACAATATCTAGCACCGACTAAGATATACACAAATAGAAACTGCAGTAAATACAGTCACAATAATTTAAAACTGTAACTGTGACTAAAATACGCTCCAAAGATGTAAACCAATAAGTGCATCAATATACTTAGTTCGTGAAGCGAACTGTACATGAGGGCGAAAGTCCAAAATAAAGCCTACGAGGTTCTGAAAGAATTACAAGCAGGAATCTGCGGCAACGCAGATATTAACATCCTAATGTGGAGCAGAAAAAACCTTCAGAACGACGCATGGGATTAAAATAAAGCTCTCAAACTTATGGCTCAGATGATCGAGCCGAGTACAAAACAAATGGGACACCAGAGTGCTCCCGAAGAGTAGGTCAAGAATTGACGTTAAAGAACTGCCAAACAGCATAATCCCGCTGTCATCAGCGAGAAACATATCACCATAGAAAGGAAAGCGCAGAGTAACTCATTATTGCACCGATAGAAACAAAAATGTCAGCGGGCTGGGAGCGCGCGAAATTCAAATCATGCGTTACAGACGCTGGAAAATATATACTGCGCGCACAACCTGCAAAGCTAGCAGAGGCGCATTCTGAAGGTAACAGTATATTTAAATAAAGCATCATAAATAATATGGGTGAATCTATGGGTCAAAATAAGAAAATAGAACCCAACATACCTTGGTACAAA
Source organism: Agriotes lineatus (assembly GCA_940337035.1). Lineage (NCBI taxonomy): Eukaryota > Metazoa > Arthropoda > Insecta > Coleoptera > Elateridae > Agriotes > Agriotes lineatus. Next base: position 227,416 of record CALNHX010000981.1, on the reverse strand, counting down.
GTCTTACCCGTGATGACTTACAGCTCTTTAAAGGTCAAGATAAGAAAATATATTTGAACTAGAACTCGTAGCCAGCCTACGTCTGGCCCTGCCAGCGTAAAGAAACGGTTAACAATAAAAATGCTTGCTTAAGCTGGTGGCCAGCCGACGTCCTTGCCAGCGTTAACAATACAAATGCGGTCTCGCCATTTGTGCGCGCGCGCCACTTCCTAGTATGCAGGCCGTTCATGCTGCGCGCTCCTGCTTACGGTTGGACGGCATCGGCTCTTATAATATAAGATTATCTCAGTGCTAGACCCTCCGGTTCGTAAGTGGAAAAGAGTTTAAATCTCTATGGCTTAAGGACTTAAGCGATCCAATAAATCTACGATTTTACAACTATTCACCAATCTGGCCATATTGGTTTCCATATAGCTTATGTACATTTATAAAGTACAGTGTAGCTCTGTCGTACAGCCTCGCAATCTTAAGTGAAAAGGAGATGAAACCCCTGTAGCTTCAACGACCACACAAATTGAGTGCTGGTTTCAGTATATATGTCGTTGGCATAAACTAAATTTACACATATGATCATTTGCCTAAATGTCAGTCATCTAACAAAACTCGGCAAAGATACTGTGCCTCGTTCTAGTTTGTTTAGGTTAGTTGCAGCCCTTGATTGTTTTTTCACTACAATGGTAGGTTTTATTCAGAGTATGTAGTGTCCTATGCACTAACCACTTACCATATGCCTAAGAAAATGATCATTTGCCTAAATTTGCCTTACGCCTACTACGTATATATAGATATAGTACGAGTACAGTGTAGCTTAGTGGTAAGCCTTCTGAATCGTATGTAGAAAAGGGCTGAAACGCCTATAGATTCGATGACTACACAGATCTAGTGCCCACTGTCCAACCGTTCTCCCATTTTCTTGTTTGGGCGGACATTCAGGTGGCGCATAAGTGCATTGCCTTGCACCAGTTACACTTGATTCAATTTGGGTATCCGAACATCCGTACTGTTTACGTGGCAGTAAAGGAACCTTGTAATCCCACTTTTATTTTACTACATACATAAAAGTCGCGCAGTGGGCAACGTGATTTATACAGTCGGCCCGTTAATAGACACATAAACATCCCCGAGCAATTTCCCCTTGTCGCTATTGTCATTCGAGGGCAGCGGGATTGGGCAAGTATCTTGGCGGTGTCAAGTTTTTATCTGCCGAGTGGCCATCGCCGATTCATATTTGTGAATGGGCATCGCTGCACAAAGCCATTTTATCCCGACACATTTCATCCGAACATAAAAATATCCAGTTCCATTAGGAATACTAGGATACAGGAGTAACAACTGAATATCGGGCCCGATTCATCACGGCGGCCCTGCGAGGCCCCTCGGGAGCGGGCTTCCTACACCGGCATCCCACAGGACTCTTTCTTAAAAGGATGTTGAGTGGAATAGGGGTCAATTTCGGTGTTTGCTATTTATCTGTAGAGTTTGGTCTGCTCCGGACAAAGCTCCCAGCGCTCTTGATATTTAGAAAGAAATGCGGCGCATTAAGGCTACGTACCGAGTAAATCATGTTTCATCTGTAAGTAATTAATTTTCGAAACTATATATTTAAGATCCTGCTTATATTAAAAAAAATAAGGTACTGAGCTAGATATCACAATGCAGTTTCTTCTTCAAATATAGGAAGAAGTAAAATATAAAACGTGTCGCAAAACAATCAACAACGGATTAGGGAACTCTTCGTCTACCTACAAATTTAACCTATCAGTGTTTCCTAATCGAGCCCATAAATGAAACAAGAAATATAGATTAATATACAAGCAAAATCTAAGATTTTTTAAATGCTTTCCAGATAAATCTAGAGTGCTGGCAAACACACGGCCTTAATTTGGCGCGCTAATCGGACAGTTTTAGTTTTACACCACGATTAATTTTATCGGCCCTTATCGTGCACACGAGCGTGTGATAAAATTCTCCGATAAGCGCGTGTGTCAATTCGCCGATTATCTGGCCCAGATTGCCTATTGAGCCCATCTATAAAATCTAGAGCTTTTTCCATAAAATTGGTGATTAGCGCTCTGATAGAAGCTACATTAAAAAGACATTGATATGCAGTTGAAACTGTCCCACCGCGTAAATAAAAGAAAGAAATGGTTACTTCGTGCTGGCCGATATAATCGGCAGTAATTGCATGTATAATGCACAGATCAGATATCGAATGCAATGCGATATGTCCATTTTTCAAGTTATGAAGTTAGTAATAAATGATTGCCTTGGAGCAATAAATCGGAGTGGATTTAATTTATTCTGGAAAGCTTCATGCATTCCAATAATACTAGTAATCCAATTCTTTAAGTTAATTTATTGTATCCTTAGATTGTTACATTATTCTTTTCAATAAATAATAATATTCTACATATTTTATTCGAGTATAGTTTTAGTATATATAGCCTCGTTATTTTATTTCTAGCAGTACGTAGGTAGCACTTTAGTCTAAATTCCTTACTATATTTAAAAAAATTTACGTTTCTAAGTAAGCTGCAGATTTTCTTCCATCGAAAGCAGTAAAATAGTGGAGCAGTAATCGAAGTGTGGCGCAATAATGTTAATACAGATTAATTTTTCGCCTATACAGTTACTTCGTTAGAAGCGTACCTAGTAAACATTTCGTATGAGCAACTCCTTTAACTTTGCAGTTTACATTTTTAGTGAGTAACAATTTCTTGGTACTTTTATTTATATACACATCGGATATATCAGTATCTATTACTATAGAGCAGCTTCCAACAAACGGGTATCCAAGCAGCCCCGTTACAATTTGACACCCAACTGCAGGGCACCTTAAAAGATCCATTACAATTTGGCCCAACAACGGTGGGGCTCGCACTGCAACATAAATGCAGAAGAACTGCAGGTAATAGATATTTACAACCATGTCATATAACAATACTCAAGAATAAAAATGAGAACATAATAATGGGTATTAATGGGAAACTGAATACTTGGGGTGAATACAATATATCTTCCAACATTAAACGCCACTGAATTTTGAAATACCACAAGGAGAAACAAGTTCTGAAATATCATATTACTATCAATAATAGTCAATAATGTCGTGGATGATACTAGCACTACTATTAGTATTAGCGGTAATACTAACAATAGCAGACTAGAAAAAATATGTTGCTTAGGGACAGAAATTAATAAAAAATTTCGAGCTATTTTTTTGCGTTTTTATGTACGTTTGGATTTATTGCTGCTCTCGCTATTTCTAGTCTCCTTCGGATCTTCTACAGCAGTAAAATATCAACAGTTTTATGGATAAACTGAATAGCAAACAGAGGGGTACTAAACGGTATGAAATAAATCAAAGGAACTAGCAAACACTAAAAAAATCTGAAAGTTAGAATATTTTACAGCAGAAAATCGCAACGTGCGCAGAAGGAGAATCTTCTGGTTGAAGTACCTACCAAAGTCTTTTTACTTCAACACATTTTTTTTTATTTAGAGCAGCCACGTATTAGGTTAATTCTAATTCGTAAAGTTATTTATCGTAATTCATTTATTGGTCGATTTTTCGGGCTCAGCTGGTATTGCTTACTTTATTAGGCAAGGTTTTGGGTGGCGCAGAACCGACCCATGATTCAGCAAATGCACTTCATAGTCGTGTTGACACCCCGCGCGAGGAGTTATCAATGCATCGCAATTCCGTTTTCGATCTTCAGTCGGAATTTGTTATCTTAGTGAGCCTGTAGCATCGTTCCCGACTCCCAAAGCTGCTGCGAGAGGTGTCGAAATTTTTTACTGAAAGTATTTTATCGCCCCGGGATGAAGATTCTATCTGGTAATAAAGTTGAAGTGATCTCTGCATTACGGTATTTTGCAGGCATAACATTACCGGCCAAAGGGCAAAACAACTTAATGCGGATTTATTAAGTTCTGCTATACATATATACTTTGTTGAGTTACGGGCTCTTCGATTTTACCGCCGGCCCAAAATATATATTTTATATCCGATTAGAATAGGTATTCCATTGCTGCTGGCTTATTCCTGTTGTATCTTTCGCCCCAGCTGCTCTGTCGCCGCTTAGGCAATCTCTCTCTGACCTGGAGATGACGCCACTCTCTTGACTGTACCACATATACTGGAAACTGCATTTTCTTCCACGGTTTGAAGTATCGTAAAAAAATTCCATTTTCGCTATTTTAAATTGTATTTCAGTAATTTTTGAATGCTTTGCAAATATTGTTCGGTGTCGGCCCATTTGAAGTGATTGCATACATAGATTTTGGTTTATATTCGAAGTGTTACTGTCTCAGATATACATATAACTATTTTCCTGCAACTCCGCTGGTGTGTCTTTAAAGTTGGAAACGTTGTGGGCACCTGAAGCTTGATTTCTTTCTCTCTTGTCTTAAATTCTGAAGGAGAGTGGTTGTGGTTTTGAGTTTACGAATTTGAGGCGTTCTGAACCTAAACCCATTTCAAGTGCCGCCCTTGTCTCGACTAACAACTAGCTGGAGCAATTTATTTGTAAGTTTTATTTTTTGTTCTCAGCACTGTTTTCGCCTGTAACAAAATGGTGCTTCCCTATGAGGTTTTTTTTTTGTTTTAATAGCAATTTTGTCTGTAACATGGCCTAACTCCAACGAAGAGCGAGAGAATGAAGTAAACATGGCTTTGCATTGGAAATTACGGCAATAATTATCATTTTCCATGTTTCTGTAAAAATATATGATGCTAATTGACCAATACCCAGCAAGGCTCCACTTACCGTACTCAATTTTTTAGTGAAAACTATTATGAAAATATAGTAATTACAATGATGTCTACATATTTTCGCTAATTACGTAGCAACGCTAATACTCGTTTAAATATATTTAAAATTAATCTGTTTTATTAGATGACTGTTAGTTGAAGTTTTTATCAATATTATAGTAATTTCTAGTGGAACATTTCATTTTTTTTGTCAAATAATATAGATACGTTAATTTGAAGCATTCAAGTAGCATAATGTGCTACATGTCATGTTCAGCGTAAATACAATGAAGCCACACAATTTTACGGTATAACGCCACTGTTCTTACATAAACTGTAATTATGACGCCGCTGACTAAATATTGAAATAAATAACATAATGGCTACTTGTTAAAATAGGTACAGGTTAAATAATAATAGTTATGTATGTATTAAGGGCATAATCAACAGATTATACCACGAGGGATTGTTTAAAGCGCAAAGCGGAGAGCTTTAAATGTCCCGAGAGCTATAATCGCGATTCGGGACGTGGTAACTACAACGCTTTATTTTATTCATCTCTGTACGCCACATTCTAAAAATATTCTCCAGTCTGCCTTTATTGATTATACAGGGTGTTATAGAAATGAGTGCGAATATTTTAACCAGTGATAGAAATCACCAAAATGAACCACTTTCCTATTTAACGTTTTTCATTTAATTTGACGAGCCGCAAGGTAAGCAAATGTAAGTTAAGGTGGGCATACACGATACGGTTTACCGGAAGGCAGACCTTCCGGCTTGTAATCCGGAAGGCAAACTGTATTGTTAGTGGATACATCGGCCGGAAGGCGAGCCCTGAACTCTCGGCCTCCCGAAAAACTGTCAACACTTGAAATTTTGCCTGCCGGCTTTCCTTATCGCATACAAGTCGGAACGTGTATGTGCGAGTTGTGGGTACAGGCCGAGAGTTAGCGTGACAGTGATTTTATTCAGTAGTACCGGGTGACCATAAATGGTTGAGATTTTATTTGTCTTAGGTTGGCACTTTTTATGTTGGTGGCATTGTAAGTCTATGTCAAATTTGAGGTTGGCAGGTTATATTTTGCGTCAGTTTTGACACAAACTGACGCAAAACCTAACCTGCTAACATAGATTTACAGTGCCCCCAACATAAACAGTGCCAACCTAAGAACAAAAAGCACAACCATTTATGGTCACCCGGTATATTATATTTTACCGTGGTTTGTTCAACTATCTACCTATAATTTAATCAAAAATTACCAATATGAGAACGTGGTCCCATGAATTCCAAACCGAATCTATTGAGCTATACAGGTCTCTGCCTTGTTTGTATGATATAAAAAGTAAGCAATATTTAAATAAACCAATCGTAATTCGTGTATTAGGTCGATACGAGAATGCTCTTGTCGATTTCTTAACCACTGTTTCACCCACTTTGAACGTGTGCGCTTCATCTTTTTTTTCGTTGTTTTTTTTTGGAAGAATGCAACTGCCAATCCTATTAAAGATCATTTTTCGAAATCATATTATTATCAATATGACCTTTTCGCTATTCTGAACACTTTAAAAGACTGGCCAAAATCCTGCGAGAAAACTTAATGTGTATGCCTGCGCCGGGGGTACAGGTTTAGCCTTCCGGATTGCAAACCGGAAGGCCAGCCTTCCGGTAAACCGTATCGTGTATGCCCACCTTTTAAAGGTAAACGACACAAGTATATTAATACTGCAAAGTTCTTGCACAAGAAACCTGCGGTCAATAACTTACCCACCTCAATTGATAAAGTACGTTGGTGACCAGATGTGAACTAAAGGTTTTATCAGTACCTATGCAGTTTTTGTCGGTTTGCATATCATAGACATGTTTTTGTGCTTTGTGCCATTAAATTCAAATATTATTCCATAGGCGGGTATGCAATTTTAGAGCAAAATTGTTTTAAATTTTAACTCAGTTTTGAGGGCGTCTTTTAAAAAATAATAAATGGAAAAGTTGTTCAGTTTAGCGAGTGCTATTACGTGTTAAAATATTTGCACTCATTTCCACAATACCCTGTATATATCAGTTCCTGCATTAAAAGTGAATACAGGATCATTCTACAATTCTAGAAGTTGGTGACATTAAATCGCTTATTTAAACACACGAAACCCAAAAGGAGCTACAGACAGCACCTTGTAGCAGGAATGCGTATGCAATTGCCGCTGAAAAAATTAAGCCTAATTGAGGACGAAGTACCGGGTTTTGAAGTACTTAATAATTTTCAGTTAATAGAAACATATTATTAAATAGTAATTTTAATATGTTGCATTATACACCGCTACTAGTAAGCAACTATTAATTGACTCAATATTTATTTTTTCTTAACTTAATAGAGATAATCGCCATCCAGTTCAGTTTGTACCGTTTGCGAATTTTCTTGCTGCTGTAAAACAAACCGTCATATATTACACGTGAGTAAAATGCTATTATATGTTCCTGAAAACTACGGCACTTGCGCTTCTGGCACGTGCCTTACGCATTTCAGTATCGTATAGTAACTTAATTTGACTCACTTAAACTATAATCTATTATTTTGTTATATTATTCGATTACCGGTCACAAACCATCAAGCTTTATTTTAGCTCCGGGTGACATAGAATTTTTTTGCAAAAGTATACCGAGATTGCAACACAGTAACAGGATTTGAAAGACAATTACTTAGTAGAATTTGAAAAATAAAGATTGGAGTCGAATTGTGGCATCTTAAAAATAATTTGTCCATGGTTACACTGAATAAAAACAACACATAATAAATAAATTATATTGTTGATACGTTTGTTTTGTTATTTTATATGACTAGACAGAAAAGGTAGCAACAGCAGCAACTTTATATTCCCAGTGAAATAAGGTAACACTTTTACCTCTTATGACGTTTAGAAAAGAGTAAATGTATATGCAATATCAGACATAGCCCAATTATTGGGCGATAAATTATTGCGTGGTACGTGACTGGCCAAAAACGACAAACGTCAAATTAATATAAAATGGTTTTTATTTTGTACTTCGATGCATACACAGCAATAGTTGCTCCTTTCATAATTTTTCAATTTTAATTTTTCCATAGCCGATACTCTGCGAGTCATACCGTATAAAATCACAATAGATTCTTGCTCTTAGAAAAGCTTTCATTGACGATAATAGAATAATTTAGCACCTTTACTGTTCTTTACTGTACATGCCGTGCCGGAAGAAATTGAAAGAGAAGGACCGATATTTTATATGCTGTCTAGGGGTTCCTCTGACAATGTTAGATCTAGAATTTTTAACTGATTGAATACTGGTTTAATCGAGTAGGTAATTTCAAGTGCTTCCGAAGGTACATGCCCTGTTTAAACATAATATAACACAAAATTATAATGTTATGTTTAGCAACTTTTAGGGTACATAGAAATTTTGATTAATGGACACTAGAATTCATTTAACGGTTACAAAAAAATTACATGAATTTTCTGTAATAAAATTAATTAACACAAACACTTCAAAAGATTTAAGGAGGTTGCGGCAATCCTGTGCGGGACGCGACGTAAGGGGGTTGGCCTGTGGTAAATGCATATACTACGGCAGGCATTGCCAACTTCAGAAAGACAAATAAAGTATAATGTTTTTCTCATTTTTGAGTACATAGTAAAGATGAATGTATGGTTTTTAAATATATTTTACGATTTTGTACCTGTAATAGCAATGAGAAACTATTTTTTACAGACAAAATGTAGTTTCGAATTGAATAAATTAAACGCTGAAGTTTGTCAACGTTGCCAGTCGTTTGAATGAAACTTTTGCTTGGCACTACTGCTCTTATGGCACTCTAACCTATAATACGCTGTCAACAATGAGTTGTTGCATCGGAAGAAGCTGCGTCAATCGTGCATGCTTCTAAACGCGCATAAAGCCACGACGAAATTGTGCAAGATAGCGTGTCGCACGGAGTAGAAGGCCGGAGAATCGTTGACATTCCGGTGTTAGCCAAAAACTTGAAATGTCTTGTCTGCGACCAAATTTTGTCGGTATCGTGCATAGAAAATGAGAGCCGCCGTGGTCTGGCAAGTGTCTTCAAAATTCGATGCCATGTCTGTTTGACAGTTCGTACTGTGCCAACGATTGGTTACTCTTATTCTGACGGCTATGTTCAACGTAAAATATACCACGTTAATTCTAAAGCTGTTCTTGGGGAGTAGCAAGTATTCAATTAATCCGACATACGTATTTCGCTTGCGCATGAAGCGCTGAGAAAGCTGACACCCGTATTCATAGTTGTTCGCCAGCGGATCGCCGGCGACTCGCCGGAGTTTCGTTATGAATAGTATGTTGGCGGCACTGTACGTCTATGTCAAATTCGAGGTGATCAGGTTAGGTTTTCAGTCAGTTTTGACAGAAACTGACACAAAATCTAACCTGCTAACCTCGAATTTGACATAGACGTACAGTGCCGCCAACATACTATTCATAACGAAACTCTGGCGAGTTGCCGGCGATCCGCTGGCGAACGACTATGAATACGGGCGGACTTCGCAGCGTTGCCGCATAAAAGTGACAGGCAGGCCGACCGGAGCCATTTTTAGTGCACAACGATATATTTTTCACTAATGCAACAAATTCAGCGAGTGAATCGAGTTCAAATTTTACCAGTGTCTTCGGAGAATATTGCATTTGGTTGTGCAAAGTGTTTCATCAACATTTCTTCGTTTACTTTTTTTTTAACCGTCCCGAAAGTTTTCGCCCATAAGAGCCCATGTATTTTTACACGATTTTACGATTTATTTTCTTCTATTCTGACGAGAAAATTTTCTTCAAATTTATAGGGGAATTTTTAAATGCACTTTTCTACAGTATATATTTTTTTTACGATTTTCTATTCGTCAAGTACGTAACGCCCCAACCTCCTTAACTAACTAATAAGCTAAACAAATTTTAAAAATTCTAAATGCTGCTCTGGAGTTACTATATTGAATATTTACTCGGTCTCACATACACAACGAACAGCAAAACGATAGTTATTTCAAAACTCAATATCTGAGCTAACAGTTTTCCGAATGACATTATTTTCATCAAAGATCTGCAAATATATTGGACAGTTCTCCAACGAAGAGTGGATTTACAACCATATTTTGTATTATTTAAAACGGCAATTTGGCTTTCTTCCCCGGATGGTTTAATTGCATACGTATAGATATAGATTCCGTGACCCACAGGAATCTTTTAATCATTGCGGGGAACAACGCAGCACGTGCGTGAGCTACTCATACCAGGTGTCTTAAAAGGAATTACATCTAGTAAGTTTTGTTTGCATGTAAATTTCTATGTGCCGCTAGATTGTTATTGGTATTGCATTATGAGAAATTCAAAGCATACTAGATTAAATTCTTTTTAAAACACCACATCCGGTAGTTTCAAATCGCAAAGTGGTGAGTTAAATACAAGCGGTTGGAAGCCTTGCAGTAGCTGCTATCCATAAGTGTTTGCGGGTGCCACAAGCCAGTGATTACAGTTTAAGTAACCGCCATTATAGTTTTATACAGGGCAAGTATATATTGCGAAACCTGCAAAGATGTTTTGAGACGTTGCAATGGTTTTGACAGAGGTACTTCCTTGCAGAGTACTCGTGAGGAATTTTCATACAGAGGCGTTGCAGGCATCCAGCATTCCAAGGTAATTTAATACAGGAAGCGATTGCAGCAAAGCGATACGCAGCCGCTTCCAACACTGTTGTAAAGTTTTTAAGTGCACCAAGGAATGCGCTTTTAGACAAATTAAATTCGTAGATAAATGGAGAAAACGAGTGTTTATGCACGAAGTCCGACAGCGGGCTGTAATGCAGTTTAACGTCCGCGTTTTTAAAGACGTTATTTTGACGTTCTACTTTAATATTGTTTTTACCCTTAGGGTACTAATACTGTTTTAGTTCCTTAAGTTACCGACAGGGTTCTTTAAGGGACCCCAGCCGTTTTTCAGGGTTTTTTTAAACATGTGTTTTTGGTAATTTTTTATTTATGTTAGAAAGGTAGTGCATAAAAAACTAGAGTTACATGTATTTAGTGGTAGTGGTGTTACCTGTTAACTATAGCAAATCAAACAGGTTTCACTAGGCGAAAGACAAATATGTGTTATTTCCTTATTTCTAAAACTATATCATCATATAGCAATTTTATTTACTTGGTACATTATTAATAACAAATCTGACACCCTTATGCCTCTATCCTAGAAAAGCAAAGCTACTTGGCAATTAAGTAAGAGGATAACCCTTTTCAAAGTGAATTAAAAGAGATTCCTCACTTGGGGTCACTAAGAGACTCCTCTTAGTACACTAATGGTTAATGAAATTTCAATATACAGGCGTAGTGTAAATTAGTGTACATGTGTGTCCATTCATTTTGAAGTTAAGATAATTATTTACTTTTGTTTTTCTTCTGATTTAAGATGTGTCTTAAAGTCAATATATTTGTGTAAGCAAATGGGCCAAATTTCGTTTGAAGTCAGCTTCAGCCCGAAAACACCACACGTGCAGACCTACCTCCTGCAATAGTAATCGGTATTTAAAGGGGTTTTATGCATACTAAGCTAGCTAGGTAAACAAAAGCGAACATATTTGTTCGTATGTTATGGACATGGTCTATGCATGCGAAGTACCAGGTACCTTAGATACCAATAGATATGGTCAGATTGTCAAAGTTCTACTTAGAGTTTTGCCGAGGCTAGGGGCTTCCAAGGGGTCTTTTACATGCTACACATCGTAGTAACATGGGACCTACGGCTTTACATCACTTCCGAATGATGAAGTTAAAGCAGTTTCGTCTGTCCTCAGTATATGCCATTCTGTTCTTCTTGAAGAACTTCATCTTTTTTCTCTTATGTTAAAACACTGATAAGAAGGTATTCCAGTTCTTCTACTTGTTCTTTCTTTTTCCGTTTCCTTCATTACGGTTTTTATTTCTCCTACGTTGTCATTACTTCATTTTAACCTCTCTATTTTCTTTGCTAATAGGGTTGTAATTTCTCCATGTATTTGTTGTAGTTCTCAATTTTTTTAGTCAACGCTTGTAATCTTCTTTGCTTTCTCTTACTGCCTCCAATGTGTCTTTTTATTCACTGACAATCCATTATTTTCCGTCAGCAGTTTTGCTAACTTATTTATATTTTTGTTCACATTCCTTTTCATGATCTGCGATTTTTGTTGTTGTAAAAGTAGTCCCTATATTTTTCTCATATCCTTTTCCTTTTCTTTTACTCTTTCCTCCAGACTGACTGAAGATCCTGTGGGCAAGATATTGTACAAATCTAATCAGACAAATACAGTTCTACAATGTAGTATTTTTATTCAAAATCTCCAAATCAAGCACTTTCGTGCTTTACTGCCGCTGCCGCTCTAATCTCCTCAAGTTTTCTGAAGACGTTTTATTGAATGCTCTGGAAAATAACATCGTAACATCGATAACTTCCATCCAGACTGTTTAACGACTTTGCTGCTGGGACATTTATAGCAAATCACAAGGTAATGTCACGTGCTGTATTAAATCCGCCGGAGGGATTGGTTTCGCGTCCACGAAATTTATTAAATAAACTATAAAATTTCCGACGTTTATGGGCGCAGTTGTTTCAGCGAGCCTTATTTAAACCCGCCGGATTAAATTCTGAGCACTTTAGTTTCGAATTTAATGGATTAGTTCAGCCATAATTTAATCTACATTCAATTGTGTTTAGTGGGCCCGATTGCCCAGCTCGGCTATACCACCAACGAAGTGCTACTCGTTCATTTCATTTATTGTTTAGACCACTAGAGTGGAGTTTATAACGAGATTGAAACTTGGGGATGGGACTGATACTGAGTTAATTGTAGGAAACTTCCAGTTTTGTACATTATTTCATTTGGTTACTCCTATGAATTCCAGGAAATATCTAATTGTTTTGTAGTTTTTGCATCTTTTTATTTACTTGAGCTCAGATCTACCTTTCCATCTTGGAATCCTTAACAATTTATAGAACATTAGTGCCCGTTTACTTTCCACACTATATTCGCGTTGAGCTTTAAAGAACTGCAAGGCAGTACCTACGCTGGCGGCAAGATACAAATATTCTTATATATTATGAAGAATCGATTCATGAGTTCATTTTTCATCCCTAGATATGTATCAGAGAGGTATTTTAAAAAGAAGAAAGAAAATATTTTCTACCTTAGCCCAGTAGTTATTTTAGGATTCGAATATACATGGTTTAATTGAGGTGCAGCAATAGTTTCTAAAGGAAAACCAAGAAGGTCAGTATTATTAGAATTATTTCGTGCTGCTCAAGTTTGCTACTAATTCCATACAAAGTGCTGATAGTAGAAAATTGGATAATGGCTCCTTAATAGCAGCCGCTTTCATTCTTTTTTATTTACGAGCCATGTAATTTCCCTTGGGTAGCTAATTGTGATGTGTTTTCGTAGCAAATTGATAGTTATTAATTATTATTACTCTGTCAAGCTAGTCTTTAACGCGGATATAAGCGACCTTGTGCTGGAAATTATTGTATTTAGGGGAATTAGTTAAATGGATATTGCTCAGCCAACGTTTACAAGCCGCGGGGGTCTTTCACTGAAATACATTGCCAGGATGGTGCCGTGTAGCTGGTATTATAATTAATTAGCAAGATCCTAATACCTGAGCATATTAAAAAAAAGAGTAATTGTTTGTTTGGCCTGCGACAGCAAAAGTATACTAAAAGTGCAGATAATTTGAAATACGAATAACTTAGGAATATGCTGGAGGTAAATAATATACAACACTACAATGAATTTCTGTGGCATAACTCTATTATAACTTGTTCTGTTTAAGAAAGATGCTTTTTAACTGATAAAAATTACCTAGCGTGCTTAGTTTGTCTAGGGTTTGTAGGTTCTCAACAATAAAATAAGATGAAATTAAATAACAGCCTTTACAAACAAAAATACTCATTTGATTTAAAAAACCCCAACCCTATTTAATGTCTTTGTAACACTTAACCTCACTTTGTGTACTTGATGTTATTGTGACACAATTAAATTTATTGAAATGTCAAGCTTAAAACCACTACTTCATGTAACTGCTTGAATATTCTTCTGGTTTACTCAGCAAACTGTTGTTCCAAAAGTATTTAAGAGTGATCGCAATAATTTCAAAGACAAATACACATCCTTTACATCTGAAGCACAAGAAACTTATACCAAAAATAGGCAAACACGAACAACTCATACGGTGGTCGATTCAAACTATGTAGGAACTTCCTGCATAACAATTGCAGTTTAACTAATTTTCGGAATGATATGAATGAAAAACTGCACTCAAACTAAAACTTTTGTTTTGATACTATACGATAAAAAATGTTGAAATTAAATAATGAGTTCAAAGCAACTAAATTGCGAATTCATAAAACAGTTATTAAACCAACAGTGATTAATAATTGCGCTACGTAGACACTAAATACAAATGATTAATAGATCATCCAGATGAGAAAAAGTAGTTAGGAACATTTCAGTAGGCATACAGGAGGAACGGCTATGAAGAAAATCAAACGACGAGTTACTAGAAAGACTTGGTAGTACAGAAGAAACTGCTTCAACGTCTTGTAGAATAAAGAAAGCGCAACGCAATGGAATCAAATTTTGCTAAATCGAATATCAGTTGAAGGTATTAAAAATTATATACAAAATACGTAAATAATATTATAACAGTAAAATGAAACACTTAGTACCGCAAATTACATTAACTCGCACCTGCGCTCCTAAAAAAATATGCATTCTAGTCAGACGCCTTAGTCGCTTGAACAATAGGATACTTTGTATGATAAAAGCTTATCATTGTCGTATGAAGAGCGCGGTGGCGACAGGACCGATCGGAGTGAACTGCGGCCAATCGGCGACGATGAAAACGTGGCAAACGCAGACACGCAGGCACAACACACATTTTTGTACAAGTTTTCTATCCAACAGTATAATATTTAACATTTATGGATCTGCTAATATAATCAATGCTCTGCATTTGGGGTGAATTATGGTTGAGAGCAGCTTACAGTGAGAGCAAAGAAGCGAGACTGACATTATTTTCACTCGTGACTGTTTGGTACCGCAGTTCTCGTAAAGGTGTATTTTTACCATCACGAGTTGGTGAACGAACAAGATTTATTCTTGGTTTAGTAGCAGCAACTTCAAAAACAGCAGCAGTTTTTGTGCAGTTTTATCTAGTACTTGAAGAACTTCAGCTCACCCCACTTCAATAACTGAAGTACTATCAGACCCACAAGTTGCATGACGTTCTACGGAGCTTGGTATGCAGATGTTTTGTTCAGTGTTTCCTCTTCTGGTTCTACTATTGCTATATTTAGTTTTGGTTCAATTGATCTACAATTGTAACCGACTCATTCTCAAGGGCTGCTTCAATAGGAACATTCATAATAAATGATGAGTCATCATCTTGCTCAGCCTAGTTTACTTCTAAACCTTGCCTTCCAATCTAGCTTTCAACATTGTGATCATCCAGCTCCTCTCTTCTCTCATTTGAAATAAATTGATTGCAGCTGGTTGTTGCAGATATGGTGTTTAAGTTGCTGCGACTACTACGTGCGTAGATAATAACATCAATTGAAACAATAATATTTTATGAAGAACAAAAGCTCTTTATTTACTTTATCAAGTTGACACACATAATATCCATAAATGTAGAATGATATCTACTAATAGATACATTGCAACTTATGTGCTAACAGTTAAATGTACCCTCTGGTATTTCGAAAAATCTCTTTGAACGAATGCAATTATGGCTGACGCGGAATCGAAATAAACCAGACGGAACGTAGACGCGGAAAGCAAGTCGAATGCGCTGCTGCTTCCCTATCTGTCTTTATGTAGCCGCATATTTATTACATTAGTGTGGAGCGTTTATTTCTTCTTGGTGGTAGGCTAAACCTTTTGCTTTCGGGAAAGTACTATTAACCAGAATGCCCAGTTTCTATGCAGGAGAAGTGTTTTAATTCTTTCTTGGCAAGGCCGACGTCTGCTCAGTTTTTTCCACCGTTTTGGGTCTACAAGGAGATATCATTATGTATCTCCTTATCTATCTGGGTGATCAGTGGAGTTTCCTGGAGTTTCTAACTACTTGCTCTTTACATCTGCGGTTGCAATCCGTCACGTGCGACAGCTTTTATATTGTTTCTGACACTAGCCATGAACTCGCAAGTAGCGTTGTGTTCAAAGTGAGCCACCCACTGACTTAAGCCGGACAGCCCGTCGATCAGAAGTTTTCATTTTCACGATTTCCTGCGCTGCTTCTGTAGGTCTTTGGCGGGGTTATGTATGCTTTTTGCACGTTGCATCAAATATTATCTGTGCAGAGAAATAACTTAGTCGACGAGCACGTTGAGTAACGTTCGGTATTTTCTTCCGAAACATTTCTTGAACATCCATGCAAGACAATTATGGATTTTTTAAAAATATTTTATTATCGCGGTACTTATTGACATAATACTATCAACGTCATCGAATACTAAATGGGAAAAGGCGTCTAGCACCGAAACTGTATATCCTAGAAGAAAAATGTCGAATTTTGTGGAGAATGATATTTAGTGAGCAACAAGTAAAATATTTCTGTAAGATGGCGGCCAAATTCAGTGTGTTAGGGTGTTACTGGGATCCAATTGTATTTTGTTAAGGACATTTTAAGAAAGACAATACTATTTGTTCCAGATCCCCTCAATTATTTTCCGTAACTTCCTTGTTGACTGGTCTAAAGCTGAAAAACTCAATGCAAAGAATATCTGTGGTGCAAAATGAAGCTCTCTATAATGAGTCACAATTTGTGAGTATATATATTCGATATAATCAATAAAAAAATTGTTTAATTAAATTTGAATAAGTGATAAAAATGTACAAGAGAACGCCACTGCACTGAAGCGATTTCCTCCTGAGATCTCCAGCGTGAAACGTAACTTTCGGGACTGTCTCGAAGAGCGGCGAAAAGAAATTTACATCGTATTGAATTACTCTTTTTAGTTTCCTCCGAACTGATTTCCAACGCGATAGTTGTCAAATAAACAGAAAACTTTTGCCCTTTATCTGAACGCGTCCCAGTCGCTCCCGCGACTTTCCGTTTATCATGGCTCAATTGTTCATAGATTTTTACATAGGGCGCGGAGCGGCTTCTTTGATGTTCCGTTGGCAGAGCAACACTGCTCTTCCATTTTATAATTTATAAACTTTACGAACGAAGTACGCAGATATTGCTCCGCTCTCTTATTCAAATATCCGAAAAAGTAGGTGAGCATGAGCTCGCGTGCCGATGGCTCCCGGAGTCGCGCTCTGTCGCTCCCGGAGCCCGTTAGGGCCTCCTTGTTGCGCCTTTATCGCGGCTCCTTATTGAATTCCGAATATAAGCAAAGCAATAAACCCATTGCCGGAATCTCAATGCGACCGTTTGTTGATCAACGAACTCGCCCTCTGCTTTTATTGCGCCGATCACCGGATTCTATATTTGTTATTATGAAGTGCCCGAGTCGCGACTTATGCAGCCGGAATTAGCGACAATAATGGCCTCGTTTTGTTTGTTTCGCTTTCGGGCCTCCTTCGCCTGGCAAGTGTTTTTCGTTCGCAGCCATAACAATTTTTCGTAAAATACGGCCAGTCACCATTGATTGTATCCTTGTAGGGTAAGTATTTTCCGTAGAAAGGGGTTGGGAAAATGAGAACAGAAACGGCATGTTCCTATTATTCAAGAAAATTTATAAATGTGACGTTCGCTCGAGTCAACTTATCGAATAAATTGAATACAGACCTGGGTTAACCATTAATCAAAACAAGGTGAGGTTAAGGCATCGAAGAAAAATTTTCTTGCCACAATTGTCTCTAAGTCTCTCACTGCTACATTCCATTTCAGGTGATTGCTTTTTAATTATGTCTGTATCGTCTGTGTTATACTTGTAGATTTGCTCTACGCATTTTAGCCTTACGCAGACGATCAGAAATTCTCAAGTACCAATTGTAAGCACAAGCTATGGCAGCAGTAACAATTCTGAAGTCTTTTTTAAAGTTATTGGAAGCTCTCGAATATCAAGGTGAAAAACTAGAACAAGAGCAGGAAATATTGCAAAGAAGAGTTAGAATTCGTTTTTCTTTTAATCCTGCTAGATAATATTTTTTTATAAGATGTTGTAAAATAAGAATGGGGATTTATGGAAGGAAATAGGCAGATTGGCACGGGTCATTAGCAAACTAGAAACCTGTATGATGACAAAATAGATTTACCAAATAGAATAACTTTGTATTATCAGTGTTGTTGAAAAGGTGTTGAACCAAATAACTTGGTCTCTAAGATCTCTGTTAAAATTTTGACCAAAAACTCTAAATACGCGGTCATTTTATAACCCAAAAAATAATTTTAGACTAAAACTTAATCAAATAGCTAACAGCTTAATAAGAAAAAAGAAGACGCACAAAAGGAAAATTAAAAGGGTATCTCTAAATCTCTAAAGAAATTGCATTGTGTGCATGTTTACAATTACACCTGTAAGTTCGAACACTACCTAAGGGATCAATTAATGTCATGCTATAGCGTTAAAGTACCTGATAAGCATTTCCTTTATCGGTGTAATATGTCAACATTTATCAACTTTGTCGATGCTTTTACGATTTTCTGTGCTATCATACGTTTTTAGCTTGCTTTAGGTTTTTCTGTCGCGATAGGAGTCACCAGACGTTCTAGTTTCGTCTTAATTGTAGATCCATTATGGTGAGCACTTCGCCTACGGCGAGTTCCTGAGGTTGATAAAGATCCTGGTCCTTTACTTTGTAATTGAAGTACGACCACTCTACTGTTCTATTATTCAGGAGCTAACAGGTCTTTTACCGCTGTGCAAGGCAAGATTCTGTGTTTCAATTTATTTTGTTAAAACTGTCAGTTACTACACGTAATAAACCAATAGGATACAAGAATTGAGAAACACGAATCTACCGAATCAGTTCAATGCCAGTAGTAGCCTAAATATTGAATCACATAAATAAACTAGCACTAAATAGTAGTATTCACTATGGAAAGGGACACACATTTTTAAACCATTTGTTACGCTCAGAGTGCTTCTCTATAACTTTGCAGGCCTCTGCGCTCGTAGTCGATGTTACTTTGAGTTCCGTGGTAAATAATTTCAATATCGCGCCCCGCCCGCTTCCATTTTGTTTGTGTTGGTACGTGAAGCGATAATGGTTTGGCTCATGCCCGCGTTCTTTCGTTTTGTGCTATGAAGGCCAACAGCTAGCGTCTTTTGAATTGTCCAAAGTTTCTGCTGGCATGTCGTTTTGTTGAATGGATTTTGCCATTCCCTTTGGAAGTTTATAGAGAAAGCCTCCTCGCGTCACTTTTCTTAGATGCGCTCTGTTGATACACGCTACACGCAGCTCGATCTTACGAGCGGCAGCCCCTGGTGGGACACTAAAGGCGCTTGTCGAATGCAGCCTTTTATGGGCTATTTGGGGTGTCAGCTCAGACGACCTATGCCAACTACGTAAACATTCGAGTGGGCAAAAGAGAGCTCGAGGAAGGAATCTGAGTAATATATTTTGTTTTCCCCTGCATTAAAACCAACCAATACTGTGGACAGTGATCCGGTACTTTGAGTTTATTCGTTTTGCTGCAGTACCTGCTTGAATTTCTTCAGAATTCCGTAGATTTTATTTTGGACTATCGCTGTCATTTAGCGTTCACTTCACGAACTGAGTAAATTAATGCACTTAATGCTTTTCACCTCGAAGTCTATATTAATCTCCGTTACATCGTCGTTACATTGTTGTGCTAGTATTTAATGTAATTTACTTGTGTATATTTTAAACTGTTCTATATAGTAACAAATTTATATGTTTCGAGGTGCACCTTACGTCACCCTATTTCGCATTTATTGATCACCTTAATGTTGACCTATATTTGATAATCACTTCTACCTTGTACTGGTTTGTAAACTACTTCATTATTATGTAATTATATACTCTAATAGGAGTATTTTGTCTTGTTCCTTGTTACTTCCACTTGGATTCATGTGCTTCCTCTCAGGATATTGTGCTACTTAGAGTTTACAAATCGTCTGCGATGCTTGGATTCACTTGTCGTTGGTTAAAAGATTCGTTGGCGCTTTTTTTGGTTTTTTAATAATTGTTAGTACTTAAAGAACTGTACGCCGTCTCCTTTGAGTTAATCCGGTTGGCAGTTGTATCCGTATAGTCACTTAATTTTGAGAGCATGAGCCGACGAATCAGTTGAACGTTACACATTTTAGAAACTTTTTTAGACTAAAAGTAAAATATATAAATTCTTCGAACTTTTCCTTAGCTGGTTTAATTTTAGTAGAGGCGGTAGCTAAGGGGTGGTTAAAACCCAATTATATTTAAGGTTAACGGCTGAATTTAAACTTTTTATCGACGCCAAATACTAAGCTGGGTGACCAACTAACTTACGATACATTTAACGTATCTCTTCTCTGAAGACTGGTCTATGAGGTAGAAGAGCAAAAATATACATAAAACGTTTACACACAGTCGACTTGGACGTGTGCGTGAACTCGAATTGCCGGAAAATAGCTATTTACGCTATGTAGCAAACTTATTTGGTGCTCAATAGCTTATCAGAACGGGTAGGCTCTTAACCTGTGATACGAATCGTCGCTCCCTGGCTAAAGTGTTAAAAATACCGTGGAAATTAAGTTAGTACATAGATAAAGGCCCTTCTTATTGCTTCGACTCCCGTGTAATATTTTTAAAGCCTGCTACGAAGTCAATCGTCTTACTATAAAGTATTTCATGGCAATACTAAACATTTAGGTACCTGAAGGTTGCTTATTTTTGAGCTTTTAAAAATGCTTACTTTACGGCGTCACTGCACTACGAAGAAAGGTATGAAACAAAACCTACTTCGCAATCGCAGCTATGTATAAATAAAACAGCTTATTCTACCACATCGGAACATACCTAAAATTGACGGTAAATAACACATGAAATATAGTAATAAACACACTTACCGGCAAAAATAAAACAGCATATTTCAAAGAGAAAAAGAGTAAAGATTCGACCAAATTAGCTTAACCAACAAGACATAAGATATACGACAGTGTACTATCGTAAATAATATTAGAAATATTGTACTCGTCCGTAAGTCTGTAGGTCACATTCCAAGACTAAGCTGGCGTGTTTCAGCATATACAGCGATAACCCTCAAGGAGAACTATATTGCGTTAAAGATGACAAAACCGATTTTAGGCCATTGCAGTAAGAATGCTGAATTTTCGATAAAAATTAGTTTGTCCAATATCTAAATTAGCTTCGTAGTTATTTTACCATATCTCAGTAATTTAATATCCAAATCCAAATCTTTGTTCAGAGATATTTGACCTTAGGGCGATATAATATACTTTCAAAGTTTGATGTTGGCATTTTGGAACATGATTTATATATGACAGAGGGAGAAATAGAGAGAGAGAGAGAGAGAGAGACGTCACAAGTTATATAGGTCTATAGCTGTACATGTAAAGAATCTGAAGGAAGTGGATTGACACGGCTGTCTATTATTTTCCTTCAATTGTCGGCTCACTAATTCTATATAGATATTAGTGAAGTAACGCTAGAAAAAAGGATAACTTCATAGCCCTGTTATTATATAATCACTGGTGTGACATGCATCTTTATTTTTTGAGAAGGTTTATGCATTAGGAGCTGCCACTTGCCAGAACCAATCTGGGAATTCAGTATGACTTTCTATGACTTTCCAACACAAAAACAAGCGGTCCTACCTCTGAGCTACGCTCCACAACCAATAAATAGGGTAACTACAAACGAAGCATAATATTTCAACGTTGTAACCAACAGAATCTACAGACAGTGTGATAGTATAAAAAGAACAGCCTTTACAATACTCTTAGGTCTTTGAAAACTGTATGAAAACTAATCAGCAACAAAATAGAGGGGTGTAGTGTCTGAGGTCAATATTTCTTTAAATGTCTTTGAACATCACAGATGATTTACTAATTTTTCATTACAATTTGATTGTTGCTGTTGTAAAAAATCATAAAAAATGTTTAAAAAAATGCAATTTCAATAAGTGGATTTAAGATCTTACGAAGAGCTGCTATTAAAAGTCCTTCTTACGAGGTGCACTAACTTGGATGACGAAGTATGGAGTAGTTAGTGAAAAAAATACAGAAAATGTAATATATAGACATAAATATGTACAATAAAAGCAGCAAGATACGAAAGACACCTTGGGCTTCAGAAATATTTGATACTGTTCACCTTAGAGCCTTCGATTTCAAACTCTAATCATAGAAGAATATGTGTAGAAAAACTATAGTGGGGATACATATTAGAATGGTAGAGAAGTCTGATTTCAAATACTTTTGCTTTTACACCACCATAGCTGGATAGGTACTGACCTTTTTAGAAGGATAATAAATTAAATCGTTTAGAAGCTATTAGTTTGTAACTGTAGCAAACAAGGCTCGAAAACAGAAAATATGTTGAATTACGAATTGAAGAACATGTTTGGCTTGCAATAATATATTATAAATTGTTCACTCAACTGTCAATTTCAATAATGTATTCATAGACAAAATGGAATAATTTCCACAAACAAAAAGAGATCATGAAATTTAAAAAAACAGTTTCACTTCTCAGTTGAAGATGTCATTGATGTGGTAAAACAAATCAGCAAAAAATGGAGCAAATTCCTTCGATAAAATTAGAAATATAAGGTTTTTATACATACAACTTCTGTGTGGTCAGAAAATTTCGATTATAACGTCACTCCACCTTACAAGTAAAATACTAATGCAATAGTAGCAGATTTTTAATGTTTACCTCCTCACATTGCATGCTAATCTTACTAATTGTTTTCACAGAAAAGCAAGTAATTGAATCAACTTTGTTGCTGATAGCTACTGATCTCCCCATTTAAATAGTTTTTTTTGTATTCGCTCCCCAAACTGGTTACTTTGGAAACTGTCTAGGATCCTCAAAATGGCCATTTAGAGGCCTTGTACTTAAAGTCGTCATAGCAACATTTTAGCGGACTCAAACATTAGTTGCCATGACGACTTTAAGTACAAGGCCTCTAAATGGCCATTTTGAGGATCCTAGACAGTTTCCAAAGTAACCAGTTTGGGGAGCAAAAAATACATTTTCGCTCGGCCTCCTAATATAATGCCGCGTTAATGGTAATTGAAACTTCATATTATAATGTTTGGAGAGCTAATACAAAAAAACGTTGTATGCAACACGTCCTCTATGGCTTTAGAGGACTCATCTTCATATTACGGACTCGGCTGCGCTTCGCTCCGCCTCGTCCGGAAACATTACGACTCGTCCCCTAAAGCCTTGCTTTGAGGACTAGTTACATAAAGTACTATAAAGCTATTGATTGAAAAAGCAAAAATACTAGTATTAGGTGCAAAAAAGATTTTATTGTCTTTCTAAACAACAGATTTGCAGACATCACAGTGATTCATTTGTCAATTTCGTGTAAATGATTTACTTTTAAGACATATTTCTCAACAGCTCCTAGTGCTTTTGCGGGAGCAATTGCCAAACTTTTGCGAGGTTGTACTACTTGAAGTGTACTTGTTGAGATTAGTTAGTATATTTCTTGACTCCAACTGCAGTTATCTGAGCATGGATCAGAAATGTTTATGACGTATTTGGAAATCAGTTAATTACCAATTCATGCATTATTCTTTAATATGTAACTAGTGAAAAACATCTAAAAACCTCAAATCAGTAAGAAGTTTGGTGATGAGTAATCATGAATTTATTGAGCAATGTATCTCTATAAGATCATAGTTTACAGCATTATACTAAGAAATTAATGAAAGATAATAGTACATTATGAAATTAGTTTATAATTCAGAGGATTATGGTATGAGTGAATTTTAGCGCATGAGCGAAGCGAATGCGCTAATTTCACGAATACCATAATCCTCTATTATAAACGAGTTTCATATACTATTTTGTCGTCGACTAACATAATAATTTCGAAGAAAATTAATTTCTGCTATTTTTTAAAAGCAGTTCATGTATACAAAACTATGACGTAGTTGTTGCTATGATAATGTGGTTGCTAAGCTATTGTTTATGCTTATGGTAACAATTTTTGTTTCGCAAACACATTTTCGGCCAAAATGAATGATTGTCACGAGCCTTTATTAATAAGTGATGAAATTCTTAAAAAAGCTGCAGAAGCTGAGCTGAGTCTGATTCCTAAGAAGTCGGAAGAGATTTATAAGAAAGAGTATGACAAGTTTTGGCAATGGCTAAGAGCCAAAAATACGGAGATAGTTACAGAAAAGGTTGTACTTGCGTATTTTTTAGATCAGGTAAATTATTTGCATTTTGAGTTAGATATATTAGCTACCAATTCATCGTACCTTATTTTTAGTCAAAGATTTACAAGTCTTCATCGTTATGGTGTCTGTTCTCGAAGTTGAAATGCATGTTACGAATAAAGGACAATATTGACATTAGTAATTTTCCTAAGCTTACTGCCTTCCTGAAGAACTACTCGGTTGGTTATGCACCAGAGAAGTCTGCAGTGTTTTCAAAGGAACAATTAATACATTTTTTTGTAAATGCGCCAAATGACAAGTACTTGCTTATGAAGGTACGATTTATTTTTTTAAATGTCAAAGTTTATTATAGTTTCTGTCATACTAATGTTATTTATAGGTGGTTGCAATTTTTGGTTTGTTTGGGGCTTGTCGACGTGCAGAGTTTCATAATTTATGCGTTGGTGATGTCAAGGAGGAAGACTCTGTGCTGGTTGTTTATATCAGGGACACAAAAACTCACAGGACTAGGTGTTTGAGCACTAATCAGGATCGAAGGTACAATGTTTGTAGCCTTCTCAGTTTTTTCGCTATCTGGAAAACCGCTGATCGCCAGCTCGCCTTGGAATTTGTGGACTGTATGATTGTAGGTTTCACTGAATTATACACACGTTGAAAAGCGAAGGTAGTAATTTATTGCCATAAATTAACACGAACAGTTTAACATTTACAAAGAATTAGCTTTCGGCGTGCGGACCGGTTTGCATGCTGCCACTTTGACAGATGAAACGTAAGTGCGGAGAACGGCGAGGCAAAGCCCGCTCGACCTTATACTGCGCACAGTATTGATTCAGAATACAAGAGAGGCGGCAAAAATTTATAAAGTCCTTAACATACCGCCCGCCTTGGAAAGGGTAACCTTTCAAATAAAACAGTACAGAGTTGACATGTAAAAGCTAGAGTAAAACATGTAACATGAACACACATATATACAAAGCCTAATAGTACATGGATCTTAATCTAGTACAAGAAAACCCGAACAATGGGGAGCCAAAAGGCTTTACGAAAACTGCGCTGAACGCTAACGCACTAGTTCACAACACTAGGTAGCGGGCACAATTTAGCGAAGGATCGCTTCACGATTCCTGACGCAGTGTTCACTGACGCCACACGCGTAACGCCGTCAAGGCCAGGGTGCAGCTCGGTGACCCGGCCTAACCTCCACTTCAGAGGGGGTAGATTGTCATCCTTGATGAGGACCATGGAACCAGGCTGGAGGTCCGAAAGATGCGTGCGCCATTTGGTGCGCTGTTGGAGTTCAGAGATGTACTCCTTGCTCCATCTTTTCCACACATTCTGGTGTAGTTGCTGTATTCTCTGGTATTTAGACAGCCGAGACTCGGCTATCTCAGTTACGTTGGGATCAGGCAGTGACACCAACGGACGACCAATCAGGAAATGAGCAGGAGTCAAAGGCTGAAGGTCGTTTGGATCAGAGGACAAAGGGGACAGGGGTCGGGAGTTTAAGGTCGCTTCCACCTGTGCTAACAAAGTGCTAAATTCATCATAATTTAGACTAGCGTTACCTATAACGCGACGTATGTGATGTTTGGAGGACTTGATTCCGGCCTCCCACAATCCGCCAAAGTGGGGAATGTGCGCGGGTATAAAATGCCAAGCTACTCCGTCGCTCGCGACTGATTCGGAAATAGAAGGGTTTTGTTCCGCGAGAAAATTGCCTAATTCGATTAACTCGGAATTAGCGCCTACAAAGTTAGTGCCATTGTCTGAATATACATGGAGCGGTTTGCCTCGACGAGCCACAAACCGGCGAAAAGCCATTAAGAAGGCTTCAGTAGAAAGATCAGCGACCAATTCAAGGTGCACTGCTTTTGTGATAAAACAATAAGCTGTAACTCGTTGTAAGCGAGCGAAGCTTGAATACTGATTGAACGGAAATGGTTCAACAGAGGTTACAGGAAGACTCTGAACTTCTTTTTTGAATTCTGGAAGCTCAGCACGAACATGTTTGGAAGCAGGCCAAGAGGCCTCACCTTCGCTTAGCCAGGTGGGACCATGCCACCAAAGGCTTAACAGACCCAGCGGGTCAAATATCTGCGATCTTTCAGACAAGATGCTACGCTTGGTAGCCTTACTACTTGTAGAATTTGAAATATGGGATATTTCAGACAAGCTGCTACGATTGGTAGCCTTACCACTTGTAGAATCTGAAATATTGAACATGGAAGTAGGCCAAGATGCCTCACCTTCGCTTAGCCAGGTGGGACCGTGCCACCAAAGGCTTGACAGACCCAGCGGGTCAAATATCTGCGATCTTTCAGACAAGATGCTACGCTTGGTAGCCTTACTACTTGTAGAATTTGAAATATGGGATATTTCAGACAAGCTGCTACGATTGGTAGCCTTACCACTTGTAGAATCTGAAATATTGAACATGGAAGTAGGCCAAGATGCCTCACCTTCGCTTAGCCAGGTGGGACCGTGCCACCAAAGGCTTGACAGACCCAGCGGGTCAACTATCTGGGAAATTTCAGACAAGCTGCTACGATTGGTAGCCTTACTACTTGTAGAATCTGAAATCTGGGATATTTCAGGCAAGATGCTACGCGTGGTAGCCTTACTACTTGCAGAATCTGAAATATTCTCTACTGAAAAGAATCTTTTCTGAGCGATTTGCAATGAATCACCCAATACCTCTACAGGTTCCTTGAGAGGGATAGAGACAACGAATCGACCATTCGCTTCTCGTTGAGTATTTTGCACGAAATGTGCCTCACAGGCGTTCTCTTCATTTGTGCGAACCTTTTCTTCTGGGTAATGTTCGAGTTGCCAAAACCTAGCAATGGGGTCAGAAGCATCCTCGATCGTGCCAAGATTGCACTGTACAGGGTACGCAGAAGGAGGGCCTGTAGGGCCAGAAACAATCCAACCAAAACGAGTCTTTTGGAGGATGGGAAGATTTGGGCCTAGACCAATTTGTCCAATACAAAGGAGCTGCCAGAAAATGGGAGAACCAATCAAAATGTCGATGGTGCCCGGTTGGTCGTAGGACAGATCTGATAACTTGATGTTATCAGGAACCTTGAAGCTGTTTCGCTGGACGCGAAAACTTGGGGTAACACCCGTAATCTCATCGAGAACAAGACAGGATAGGCCAATGCCGTATGAAGTGTGAGGGGCTTGCAGCTTGATATCACACCTAGCCTTGATTTGAGAAGTGGCTTTACTTAAGCCTGAAACAGTAACGTTGACTTCGCGAATTGGAAGCTTCAACCTTTTACACAAATCTGAACGTATAAAGTTCGATTGGGAACCGGAATCCAGCAGGATTCGCACAACATGAGGCGTACCATCATCAGCGATGAGTTGAGCGGTAGCCGTAGGTAAGAGTACCTGAAAAGCATTCGAACAGAATGCCGAAATCGATTGGTTTAGTTCAACAGGGGTTTCTGCCGACATCGCAGATCCTGGTTGACTAGAAGAAGCGTTCTGAGGCTTATCCTCATGAAGAAGTGTGTTGTGCCTTGATTTGCACTTTCTACACGTATATTTGGAGCTACAAAGGCTCGCAAGGTGACCCTGAGTTAGGCAATTAAAGCATACGCGGAGCTCTTTTGCCTTTGACTTTCTGTCAAGAACAGACAGCTTGACAAACTTATCGCATTTGTACAAGGAATGAGATCCTTTACAAAGTGGACACGAAGGGGTACCTGACACAAATGATTTCGAATGTACCTTGGAAGACTTTTCGGGTACAAGCTTAACATTTTTTACTTCCAGAGTTTCTAGAAGATTTGCTGTATTTTGTAAGAATTCCTTGAACTCATCAAGATTAGGCAGGTCAGAACTTGACCGGTTTCTAAGGACCTCCCATTCACGAAATGTAGTGGGGTCCAGTTTTTTAGAAACTACATAAATTATAACAAAATCAAGAAGCTCGCTTTCGGTAGCTAATGACTTGATTGCTGCAAAATGTTTGAATAACATATCGCTAATCGTACGCAATTTAGTTGCAGATTCCTTACTGCAAGATTCCAGTTCAAAAATAGCCTTGAGGTGGTTATGAACCAGAATTTTTGGATCATTGTATCGATTGCACAATGCCTCCCAAGCTAGAGTATAATTACCCGCAGTAAACTCTAAACTTTTTATAATTTGGCTTGCATCACCCTGTAAACTAGCCTTTAAGTAATGCAGCTTTTGAATATTAGTTAACGTTTGATTCTCATGAATTAAACTAATAAAAATCTCACGAAACTCTAACCATTCTGAAACGTTCCCTGAATATTTAAGAATCGAAATGGCAGGGAGGCGTACAGCTTGATTATTGCAATGTGAACTGCAATTTGAATGCGTTGATCTTACACTACCGTTAGGAGATCCAGAACGATCTGGTGCAACATCAGATTGCTTGTTGTATTCATTAATCAAATATTCAGCTTGTGAGATTGCACGAAAATAAGAGTTTTCAAATTCGACTTGTTGCTGCATTTCAGATTCTACATCCTCACTGGTTTCTAAAATTTGTTCATGAACCTCATAATATTCTGATAACACGGTGGCTATAGCATCCAATCTTTTTTGCAATTCAATAATTTGAGTACTAGGTAAAAATTGATCTTCATCATGAATTTTTTGCAAGGATTGCACGTGATTTGAGAAACGCGTGAGCTTGCCCTTGATAGAGCCACGTGCTCTTACAAGCGGATCCATAATTGTTGAGATTAAAAACAATTTAACCGATCGAACTAACTTTTCGTACGCCTCTGGCGTGAATTTTGTACGCTTCTGGTACGCGGACCCAACGGGTCAACTATCTGTGATATTTCAGGCAAGATGCTACGCGCGGTAGCCTTACTACTTACAGAATCTGAAATATTCTTTAATGATAAATCCCTTTCGCACGCCTCTGGCGCGAATTTGTTTATAACGCAGAGAGCGCTTGCTAGCAACGCGAGAAACTTGTAGCTTACGACGCAGAAAACGACCCTGGTACAACGCGGGAAACTTGTTGCTACGACGCAGAAAACGACCCTGGTACAACGCGGGAAACTTGTTGCTACGACGCAGAAAACGACCCTGGTACAACGCGGGAAACTTGTTGCTAGGACGCAGAAAACGACCTTGGTACAACGCGGGATTATTTATGAAACATGCAGGGGATATCGCTAACAAACGTAATAGCTTGGCATTTCACGCAATTAAAATGTTTATATGACTCATAAACCATTTGTTTACGCAATAATACGCAGCTGAAATTATGCACATGTACAAACACAGACGAAATAAACCAAATTTATGCATAGGAAACGCAAAAATAGGAAATTAGGCTTACGTTTATTGGAGTGTGCCGCCTTGCCGTTTTACCTCGTTGCTGTGGTTTGGACTACGCCGCGCCGGCTGCGGCTGCAATGGCCACCTGCACGAACTTGCGTTGATAGCACCGTCTGCTGTCTTCCTTCCTCTCGTTGCGGGCACCGCATGCGCCCTCTTCGTTCCACGCGTTGCTGCGAATTTGGACGCTGCTTCCTTGCGGCCGATTGCATGCGATGCAATACAAACTGAATATGCTTTGTACTTGCCTATGACCAATGTTGTCGAATGCTGTCGCTGTTTTGGACCCGCAATGACCTAATGTGGTTTAATCCGGTTCTGTAGGACCAATGTTTGAGCACTAATCAGGATCGAAGGTACAATGTTTGTAGCCTTCTCAGTTTTTTCGCTATCTGGAAAACCGCTGATCGCCAGCTCGCCTTGGAATTTGTGGACTGTATGATTGTAGGTTTCACTGAATTATACACACGTTGAAAAGCGAAGGTAGTAATTTATTGCCATAAATTAACACGAACAGTTTAACATTTACAAAGAATTAGCTTTCGGCGTGCGGACCGGTTTGCATGCTGCCACTTTGACAGATGAAACGTAAGTGCGGAGAACGGCGAGGCAAAGCCCGCTCGACCTTATACTGCGCACAGTATTGATTCAGAATACAAGAGAGGCGGCAAAAATTTATAAAGTCCTTAACACTAGGATATTTACAATTTTGAATGATGATGGCGCAGTGAATTATACTGATCTTATTAAAAAGTACATTAGTTTAAGACCAAAACATGTGAAAATTGAGAAGTTCTTTTTATTCTATAATTGCGGAAGATGTACATGCAATCCGGTTGGCATTAACACATTTGGCCAGATTCCTCGAAAGATCGCCACGTATCTGAAAATTTCGAATGCTACTGAGTATACGGGTCACTCCTTTCGGAGAACATCCGCTACGATTTTAGCAGATAGCGGTGCTGATATTAGAACCCTCAAAAGACATGGAGATTGGAAGAGTGATGCAGTTGCTGAGGGATATATTGCAGATTCGCGAGAAAATAAAAACAAGATTGCCCGAACCCTTGGAGCTGCTAGTGGACAGATTAGCAATGTTTCTTCAACGAGTAATGATGTTCTTTCTACCGTTAATACATCTATGTCGGGTATCACAATATCAGGAAATTTCAATTGTAGTATTCATATTAATATAAATAAATCTGATTGATCTTTGTGTTTATTTTGTTGTTATGACAACTTTATGGCATTCGTGCCTTAAAGTAGGTGTTTATGCATGATTTTCCCTACATTAAAGATGGCATTGTGACGCTAGTCGACGACAAATGAATGTTATTTGATGAATGAAAATGAGTAATGTGCTAAGCATACGAAATGGATACCTTGAATATCAAGAATATATTTTTGTAGAAATGTTATTTAATAGATGAAAATATACAAGGTATCTACCATACCGCAGGATATTCAAAAGCAGAGAAGAACGTTACTCCAATTAGTTCCTATGACACTATGAGGCTTTCAGACGATTTACCGCAAGCTTTAGGTGATTCAGTCCACAAAATCATCCTAAGAAATGGATACTTCGGATATGCAGCCAAAATTCTTCTGCGAATGTTATTCGATTAACGAAAATATACAAGCCACCTGTCATATAGCAGGATATTAAAAAGCAGGGAATAAGGTCATTCCAATTAGTCCCCATGACGCTATAAGGTTTTCAGGCCATCTAACACTAGATTTGGAAGATTAAATCCATAAAAGCATACTAATAAATGGATACTTCGGACACCGCTGAATGCTATTTGATTAATGGAAATACATAAGGCACCTAGCATACTAAAGCGCGGCCTCTTTTACCTACCTACACTTACTGAATTATTACTTTAATTTGCCCTGGGTTCGCTAGCTGATTCAGTCGGTATCTATGAGACTTTCTTTTTTCATTCCCAGTGCAGCTAAGGGTAAGCTAATATAATTTAAGGCCAAGCTAATATTGTTTAAGGCCAGCTCGTGGACACCTGAAATGTTGTACTCACCAAGGTACATATAAATGACCAGAAAAAGCTCAACAGTTTACAATAAAGCATATAATCTGCAAACAAATACACACACAAGAAAATACATATAAGTACATGCAGAATACGGCGTTAACACGCTACATATATGAGAATGTTTCAAACAGATACGTAGAAGTTCGTTAATCGGCGCAAAGTCAAATTACGTGCACTAATAAACTCATTGCTA
Organism: Agriotes lineatus; assembly: GCA_940337035.1. NCBI lineage: Eukaryota > Metazoa > Arthropoda > Insecta > Coleoptera > Elateridae > Agriotes > Agriotes lineatus. The sequence goes on along the minus strand of CALNHX010000981.1, from coordinate 195,737 downwards.
CGCTGTCCCTTCTTGAACAGGCTCGTAACCGGATACCGGCCTTCGAAAATGGTGCGGTCACGTTGAGATGACGTAACCGCACCGCTCGATCAGCAGGTTATTCCCCGTGCTATCAATCACAAGGGTAATGGCTCCAGCTGGTGCAATAATATTTCGCTTGCATGGTGATTATGGCTACTAACTCACCTGGCGTTTGGGGGCTCCCAAATGTTATAGCTGTATTCCTAGAAAGGCGCTCCTTCTAGGTCGTTTCAACAATAACCACGGACGTAGTCTTGATCCTCGGACGCTAGGTTGCCCTTTTAAATGCACAGTGTTAGAGCTGTTGTTGGCCCGCGGTGCACTGTAGTTACCATCGCAAGCACAAGCAGCTGGCTTACGATGGGCACCGTCTATTGGGCGCGAACTCTTTGATCCGCCAGCTTCAAACACTTGTGAGCGAATTCTTGATCCGCCGAGCTTGCCGATTTGGGCGCGAATGCCCTCCTTCAGGCCTGTGTCGCTGACTCACTTCCTGATCGGTTAATCCCGCGCGAAAACTGCCTTGTCGGCGCATTGTTTCACGAACTCCTAGCACATTGCACGTATAGTTATTGACTGCGTATACATTAAATATTACTAACTAAACTACGTACATAAATACAAAAGCACTTACTGCCAGGCTTTATGGCTAATTATCATATAATGAAAAGATATAATTTCAATAAATACAGGTGGCACGAATTGACCCGTTTCAATACCGACAGACATTCCATAGTAGAGAAAAAGGCAATTCCAATTAGTTTCTATGAAACTGTCAGACATTCTATTGTCAGACCTAAAAGATATAATCCACAGTACAAAAAAATTTATACTTCGATTGATACTTGCACAACTTTTGTTTGATGACTGAAAATATACAAGGAACCTACCATACTGAAGGATATTCAGAAGTAGACAAGAAAGTTATTCCAATTAGTCTCCATGAGACTATAAGGATTTCATACTCGTTGCCACCAAATATGGAAGGTATAGTCCGCAGAATTATGATAATAATTGAATACGAATATTCAGGAATATTACTTGGTGAATGGAAATACATAAAGTAGATACCACACCGGAGACGTTTAAAAGCATAGAAGAAGGTTACCCCATTTAGCTGCTATGAGACTATAAGGCCCTCAGACTGTCTATCATACCATTTGGAATTTTCAGGGGTAGACAAAAACATTATTTCAATTAACCCCTCGGAAACTATTCAGATTTCAGAGGGTGCACCACAAGATTTAAAAGATGTAGTCCACAAAATTATACTAAGAAATGGATACTTCAGGTATCCAGGAACGTTATTTGATGAATGGAAATGCATAAGACGCCTATCTTACCGAAGATATTCAACAGCAGAGAAGACGGTAATCCCAATTTGCTCATGTATAAACGAAACTATACTAGGAAATTGATACTTCTTCAATCGGAGAATTCTCTTCCTTGAATGAAGGTATATAAGGCGCTTAGCATAGCGAGGGCAATTCAATAGTAGAGAAACGTTGCTCCAATTAGTTGCTATGAGTCTATAATGGTTTGACACGTTCTACACTCGCCGCAAATTATGTAGCCCTCAATACGGAGAAATTGGTATTTCAGATATCCACAAAATATACAAGGCGCTTAGCATACCGAAGAATATCCAAAAGTAGACAAAAAGGTTATTCTAATTAGTCTCTATAAGGCTGTAAGGACTTCAGGCGGCCTACTAGAGAAAACAAAATAGTTTACAAAGCTATTCTAATAAATTGATATTTCTGATAGCCATGAATTTTATGTGATGAATGGACCTACATAAGATATCTACTATACCAAATAAATTCAAAATTTGAGATAATTACTCAAATTAGTTTCTATGGGAGAGTAAATCCCTCAGAACGTCTACCACAACATTAGAATTTGTATGCTATTTCTTGAATGGAAGTATACAAGCCACCTAGCATAGCGAGGGATATTTAATAGTAAAGACAAGTTACTCCAATTAATTTCTATCAGTAGTCCTCAATACAAAGAAATGAATACTACAGATATCCAGAAAATATCCTTTTGTGAATGTCATTCGTAGAATAAAAATATACAAGGCGCTTAGCATACCGAATAATATCCAGAAGAAGACAAAAAAGTATCCTAATTAGTCCCTATAAGATTGTAAGGATTTCAGATCATCTACCACAAGATTAAAAAATGTAATTTACAAAATTATACTAATAAATGGATAGGTACTCTTGATATTCATGAATGTTATGCGATGAATGGACATACATAAATTATCTAATATATCAAACATATTTAAAATTAGAAAAGAGGGTTATTCAAAATACTTTCTATGGAACTGTAAGACCCTCACACCGTCTATCACAACATTTAGAAGATGTATTACACAAAACTATACTTGGATCATATATCTAATACTTACTATATTGCTAGCGGCAATGAGTGGGAAACTCGCCGATGAAGTGAGACACACAACGAACTCCTTCATGTATACGGTGAGCTGTGCGCAAGCGCGGCGGCGTCGTCCGCCCAATGGGGAAGTGGTCGAGTTTAAAATTCGCTTCTAAAGGCGGAGTTCGAATTCTCACGCATGCGCACGAGACACGTTATACTCTAAGTGATACTATGTCGGCGCCGTAATGTTTTCTGAAGTTTTCAGGCCCTACCAGCAATATATGTGTATTATATACACTTCGTCTATCGAAAAATGCTATTTATTGAATGGAAGTATATAATGCGCTTAGCATACTGAAGAATATCCAGCAGTAGGAAAAAGTTACTCCAATTTGAGACGTTCTACCACTTGCCTTAAAAGATGTAGTCCACAACGTAAAACAATTGCTACTTCATATATCTAAAAAATATTTTTTCTTAATGTCAGTCGGAGATTAAAAACATGTAAGGCACCTGCCATACCGAAGAATATCTAGAAGTGTGCAAATAGTTTATTCTAATTAGTCTCTATAAGACTATAAGGATTTCAGACGGTCCCACTGGACTAAAAAAATAGTTCAGAAAATTATACTAAGAAATAGATATCGGTGAATGTTATGTGATGAATGGTTATACATAAGCTATCTACCATACCAAAGATAACGATAATTAGAGAAGATGGTTATTCGAATTAGTTTCTATATAGTTTCTTCAGACTGTCTACCAAAACATTTAGAAGATACATTCCACAAATCTACACTAGAAAGTGAATACTTGGGTCCATCGAGGAATGCTATCTCTATCACACTGAAATATATACTGTAGTGGAGAACAACTAGTTCCTATGACACTATAAGACTTTAAGACGTTCTATCACAAACTTTCGACGATATAATCTAACAATACAAACAATGAGTATTTCAGATGTTCAGAAAATTTCTGAGAATATTATTCTGAGAATATCATTCAAAGAGTGGAAATATACAAATCTATCATACCAAAGGATATTCAGAAGTCGACAAGAAAATTATTCAATTAGTTCCTATGAGACAGAAGTCTATGACACTTTTAGATTGTCTAAAAGATCATCTACGAAACCATACAAATAACTAAAATTTCAGATATTCATATACAATACCGCGAGCGGTCGACGAATTGCCGAAAATTTTTGTCAAAGTGTATGAGTGTTTATTGCTTCGATATAAATTGGTCGATTGCGACAGCACGAGACCAATTTTGAAGCAATAAACACGAATAAACACTTTGACAAAAATTCATGCAATTCGTCGGCTGCAAGCGGCATTTGAAGGACTATTCAACGAACAAAATTGACATTTCTTAGTAATTAATCAATTTTATCACGTCCTCTTTGAAAATAAAAATCTGTTGACGTAAAATAAATTGTTTGTCGAATTTGACATTTCTAATATCATATTTGATTAATTTTACAGGAAGTTAAATAAATGTCACAGGAAGAGAAAAAAAATTTACGCTGATTGGTGGCAAATGACATAAATACTAAATTATGATTGGTGAATAGTTAACTTGAAGGGGATGAGTTGAATAGTCTAAAATATTTTTCTGAAAATGTTATTTGAGGAATAAAAATACACAAGGCACCTATCATACCACAAGATAAGCAAAAGCAGTGAAGAAGATTATTCCGATGTAGTTTTTTTTCTAGCTTTGGTATCAGTGTGATCTCCGCTACTTTCTCTTGCGATGGAAAGTATCTACGCTTGTATGACATTAAGGAGTTGTATTATCAGTTTTATCGCCCTTTTTGAGAACTTGCATGACTAGGTCATCACTACTGAGGTCGTACCCTGGTATTTTCCTTGGGTTTAAGTTTCCTTTATCACTACTTTAATCGCATTGGCTGATACAGATTGGTAGTGGAATATGGTATGGGTTTGTAAGAATTCTCATTTTACTCCATCTTCTACTGCAGGCACATAAGGAATGGGGAAAAACACTTTAAAAATTTTTGCCAAAATTTCAACGGTGCTTTTATCATTTCTGCCCAGAATCGGTCAGTTCTTCTTGTTTTAGCTTCCTCGTCGCCTTCTACTGTGAGTGACCTGTGGCTGCTGCTGCTTACTACATTGTAAGGATACTCATCTATTGCCTTGTATTCCCTATTTTCTATTTGCTCTTTTATATTTATCACGGCCATGTTATGTCTCCCTCTATCTTGACAGAATTTCGTTTTCCTCCACTTCTTTCGTTGAGTCCCAGGCAGCAGTATTGTGTATGTATCGATACCATGGACTGATTATAAATCAATCTTTCTTTGATTAAATGTTTAAATTATTCCCAATTAGTTTTCCATAGGAAACAATTATAAATCTTGATTTAGTTACGATTTCAGTACTTATCCCACTAATACGATGGCGTTGCCAGATGGTTTTATTCAGCATTGAGGTGGTCCGGTGCTATTACTTAGTCAAAATATCGAAGCATCCCTTCTAAAATAGAACTTAACGGTAAATTGCCGACGTACTAATTAAAGAAGAAACTTTACCTGCAATAATAATCGTAGAATAAATTGTTAAATAGGAATTCTACGTATGACGACACCCAACCCTACAATTAAAATACTAATATACGAGTATTAGAATCCAAGCCTTTGTCTTCCCACATTTCATGTAAGTCCTTCTCCTTGTTTTAATAACAATACACGTGATTGAATTAGCTTTCGCAACCAAAGAAAGCCGTGCAACAACACGATCCAAAAAGAAACCTGGCAACATTCCACAGATCGTCTTAAAGATGGTTGCAGCACCTACAGGATTTTATTGTTAAACTTAGATAAGAATGCGTTTGTTCCCAACTTATAACGAGCAAAAACGGCACAAGTAATTATTGACCCGGCTCTGGAGCGGCTCGGGACGCCGCTTGTGAGCTATCACCGTCCTTAATGATATTCAGTTGTAGAGAATTCGCACAAGTGCGCCGGCTGTAGTGAAAATTCCCACCAAGCAGCTGTCAAGGGCTCTTCCTACATGGTGGCTGTATCCGATATAAATTCATCGGTGATTACCGCTAGTAAGGGTAAGACGCAGGGGCCGCCGGGTTCCCGGTTATGGCCAGGATTACCGCTAACGACATCCAAGTTAGAATTGTGAGCACGAGCCCGACACAACCTTATTAACTTATTTATGTTACGTCCCTTAGCTGCATTTTCTCATATCGCCCTCCGCCGTCCTTTGGCTGCTTAGCAAGAAATAGCCGGCAAATCTGCTCCCAGGAGACTGCTCGGTATTAATCGCCCTTGAGGAGATCCGGCTCGAAGGACCGCTCTTATAACCGCCAAATTTTTAATCGGGGCCGAATGAAAATTCATCGACGGTTAATTGTTAATAAAGGGCTAAGAGGCGTGGGTCTTCGCCCTCCCAGCGGCAGCCGGAAGGGCTGAATAATGCATTTCAGCGGAGTTTAGTCTTATTTATTCCCGCGCAAATAAATAGTAAGAATTTTAAGTAAGTCTAAATGAAATTCTGTTCGGCAGAAGGGAGAATAATTCTCCGCGCCGGGAAAGAAGAAAATAACAGTCCTTTTAAAATTTTAATTACGTAAAATTCTAAATTAAGAGTTTAATGATATTTGAGAATGTAGCGGAGCAACTGGAACGAGCTCAGACATTTTTATCCGAGATTTTAATAATTTTGTCACTTGCCTTGCGCCTTTATTGAAATTTGCATCGACAAATACAATTAGTGGCGTTTAAAGGTACTTTAAAATCTCTTTAGATGTTACTTTGCATTACGGTCCGACTAGCTCCTATTATAGCCTCGGAGAAAACATCGAATTAAATTTCTAATTTGGCCGTTTAGTGAAATTTTTATTCTTAAAAATAACCATTAAGGGTCGCGCATATCGAAAAGGGTGAAACAGGATTCGTGTTTCATTAACGTCTTTCGCTTTCGTTATTGAGTGGATTAAATGGTCCATTGCTGCAATCGAGCGAAAAATTATAAAAACTCCGCTGAGTTGAGCAAATGCGTTTGTATCAACTAAAAGCGTATTAATTATGATTTGAATGCTTATGATGGTTTTTCTATTTTTGCGATGCTCGACGTTATGACAACATGAAATGCAAAACGACCAAAATCAAAAATGTAGGTTAAGATAAATTAGTTGCAGAGTTAGTATTAACCCTAGGAAAACAAACTGAGATTAACCTGTTTCAACGTATGCAAATTTGTGTATACGCTTAATTGGCGAAACAGATGTACAATAGTAATTTAAGCGTTTTAAGCTTTTAATACAGCCATAATGGGAGTTGCTTTATTTACCCAATTAAATGTTTATGACCTGAACTTCCACCGCTTGCATTCAAGATATTGTAGACTAACATATTTTTTCCATATAAAAGACAGAATTTTGAAGGGTAAAATAATAAAATAATAGTAATACTGTAATGGTATGATGCTTAGAGCAATTCTGTTTGGATTGCTAACGTACGAAGACTAAAGAAATATTCAAATAGGCCCAGAATTGGTATTGTATTTATTGGAACAACATAAGTCACTAGTAAACATTAACAATTACATAAGACATGGTTAGCAATAACTGTAATTTAATTAACAGAGGTTAGTATCGCTAGGGTTGCTTTCAGCTTGTATTCAATATTTGTGCTCATTATGGCAAATATAGCTAGTTTGTGACGACTGACAGATTAATTGTGTAACGTCAAGTCATGATAATGAATTCGCTTAAGTACAAAGGTGTTTAGAAGCCTTACAGAAGTTTTATACAGCGTTTTGTATCCATATCATAATGCGAACAATCGATAACGCAGCTAAAGTGTTACTAAGCAGTGTAATAAGGCACAATGATGCAAAGAGCATTTGAAGAGCAACCTGAGAATTAAAGAAGACTACAAGAAAGTGCTAATAGCTTGTGAATCAGTGTTTATTTAACTAATAGTGAAAAAATTCAACCAAAGTGCGGTTAGAGTGGTTCTGAATCACATTTAAGAATACATTGAGAAGTTTAGGACCAAATATTGTAAAAACTTACTAAAACAATTATACAACATGTTGCTATAGTAACGTAGATTGTCAATTGATGCTGTTTATTGAGGAAGCCAAGCCAAAAGCTTGTGTAGCTTCGGCTTCCGATTTTTAATTAATTTCGTTAATGAAAGTATACTATTTGTGCCAGTTGTTGAGTTTTATTTATTCACAAATTTTCGTAGACTAGCTGTGCTTAATTTGGTAGTCTTCCGTTCATGATAAAATTGAACCTGGAGCTTCGTCTATTTGTGATTGTCTTCGAAGCTAAGTTTTGGCAGAGCTGTGCATATCAGAGAGTAGAGTGCAGCGTCTATAGGAGCCTTTGTTGGTGGTTTATTAAAAAGCAGCAGCAGCTAAAACCCGCTGGGAGGCAGGTATAAGCTTGGCATCCTTTTCAACCGTAGCCCGGTGCGCCTATTAAAATAGGTTTGCACAGTTTTATCTGTTGTATTTTTAATTGTACAAAGAAATTCGTTGTAACTCAATTGATCACCAGAGAAACCCTTTAAATTGTTTAATTGCAGTGTTTTTATACGTTATTATCACTCTCTCAATGCTGGGTCTCCGGAAAGTAACACTTGAGAAAAAGTACCGGACTTTAATTATTTTTACACGGTGTATTAAAATTATTTGGGATTTGTGTGGCAGGTTTTCTCTAACCTCATCTACTAAAAAATGTATAGTAATTTTTCATGTTTAGGTATTTAAGGCGACAAAAATATATAAACCTGGAGAAAGTCATAAACACTTCTTAACAATCTTAGAAGCTAACACTCCAAATTCAGACAACATGCCTTACTTTTTTTTCCTTTAAGCAGTAGCCCTCTCTTACGCTTTCGTATGCTTTCTCTCAAATATAGCGATGTTGTAGCTTGGAATTGGATCACTTCAAGCGCCTATGTGTGGAGCATCTTGCATTTTTTTTGGCTTAACTGACGCAGGATTCTTCCGGCTATCCCAGAGTTTTCACACTTACCTTCAGATTATAATAAAAAGCCGCTGGCGGCCAACAGGGGTTTAAGCTGCAGAACGGTTTTCTCCCATAAGCCATGGCCATCCAATGTACTGGTGTAGTTACTCCCAACTACAGATATATTTTGCGATCTCCTCTTTCACGTGGCTTGAAAGGAAAATAATGCGTTTGCAGGCATTATTGGTTCTCTAGGGTTCTTGCGTACGAGCGATCAGTCTGCTATTTAAGCACTGTCTGAGTGTTATGCAACTGCTTTATACCACTAATAGAGGCGGTCTGTCTCAATATGTAAATAAGCCCCTGCACCGCTGTCCGACCTGGAATATCTTGGATAGCACAAGGTCAAGTGTTGCTTGTTTTACTGTCTTATTTCCGCATGGCGTCGATGCACTTCTGCAATAAGAATCGCTGGAACCTTCGGGTGTGTTTATACTGATTTTATAATAATACGATCCCATCAGCTCCTCGTTGAATTTTGTTTATTACTTTCAAGCGTTATATTTCGTAGTTGATTTGTATACAAAGTATATTCTTATATTTCATCCACGCTATTTGAGTATCACATTACTTAATTGTGCATATCACCCACGCCATTATCTTATCACTTTGATTAATTTTGGATTTCCTTCGATTTGTACAGTTGTTTTTTACAGTGGTATACGGGAATAATTTAAACAGCGTTTTTATTTTAAACATTTTACGAAGGCGTTTCAATTTTATATTTGTTTATAATAACTGTCTGCGATAATTTTGAATATCCTAGAATAATTTTTATATTTATTAATAAGGCAGTAAATATCTAGGTTCACTTAGAATATGAAAATTCCGTCTCAATATTTATATATTAGTAACTTTAAATATAAAGTTGTTTCAATATACAGATCCCTTTTGTAGTCCTTATATATTTTATATACGGCCCACAACGACAAATATTTTATCTATTTACAAAGACGGCCATATGCCTAAGCCAAAATTCGATTTTAATACTGATACACCTCACGTAACCGCAAAAGCCTCAAATAGTATAAATGTTGTTGTCTCCTAAAACAAACATACACGAATTTATATTATTTATGTTTTTAATTACTTCCCTAATTTTATCTATTATACAGAATCGCAATATTATTGAAATAATCGTAAACTTACAAAATTATTCTGTTTAGAATAAAATATATCTGTACTTCTGCAGCACAGTACTCCTTGCCTTTACTATAATTTCTAATTGTGCTTTATATAATACACGCACATATTTTGTGAAAATTAACCTAAATTCATAAATATTTATGTTGTACAACAAAAAATATTAATATTTCGGTAAGTATTGAACCAGAAGAGTTTCTTGATTAACTAAAACATGTGGACTGCTGAATTCCTTTACAATATTTACATCTGGTTAAATGAAGCGTATTCTTTTACAACCTTTTCGTTTTTAAGAAAACAGTTAAAGCCGCCAACAAAGAAACAGTTTTGCTATTACGTAAAACATGCACATTTTTTAATTATCTGATGCCTTTACTAGCTCTTGATGATTTCTTCTCAGATTGGCTTTAAGAACGATAACGTGTATTTAATATACGGCTTATTCGATTTTCTTTAATATGTATTGTTCCAATAATTGATATGAAATAAATAAGCGGTGTGCTTACATACAAACAGTAATTCTTGTTGAAGCTTGCAAAAACATAATGATAGCAATAAGTATATTCTTTAAATACTGTACTAAAAATTACCTGCAGCTTTCTTCTGTTTTAACTCGGTTATACTTGAAATATTCATTGTAGAAGCTCTGTTGCGTTCAGTAGGTCTTCTTTTGGAAAACTTAATTTCGTCAGCGGCGTTATCTTACCTGAAAATTAAAAAAAAAACAAGTGAGAGCTCTGATAATTGGGGTGAAAATCAATTACAGCTTGCAATATTACTAAACCTTAAGTTGTAGTGTTGCGATAATTAAAAAGAGACGCTATTAATTCTTTATATTAACTAATCAAAGTTGCCCTTCACTGTATGAGTAAGAGTGTTCATCCAGCAGGATTTTTAAAAATATATCAAAATTGCACTAGAATAACTACAAGGTAAGCGTGAAGAATTGGAAGTTCGATTTTTATGTATCTTTAATCGAATGCTCAAATTGTATTGATAAATTCGGCCAGAGATCATCTAGCAGAGATATTGTGCGTAATATTGTAGCGAATATAGCTGCTTGGGAAGCCTCTGTCGTGCTATTTGGCGAATTGCAAGGTTTGTCGGATATTCTCAGCTTCCTAATCTGAAATTCCGAACACATCTCGTTTGAGTGCCGTAGAATTCCATAGAAATCTAGCCTTCGAAAAATTCTTATTGTCAGCGTGTGGATCAGCGCCAATGTACGCAATAAATCTAGCAAACGTCGCTATTTATTTTTCGAGAAGACAACGCAGCCCTGAAAGGTCTCCCGATGTATAGCGTGTAGAACGACGCCATTTCGCCCGTTGACATTCCTGGAGCTGTCCGATTTGGTTTCATCGAAGCTCGGCCGCCAGCCATGGCTTCGATTTTCGAGTTCTGGCTTCATGCACACTTTTCGTTGTTATTCAGCCATTGCTGCCGGGCAATATTTCTGCTCAGCGCCCGGTGACCGCGGATTTCCTTGCTTTTTGCATATTGCTGTCCATTGAGTTACTGTACCAAGCTAAGATGCATATGTTTAAAAATAAATTTGCATTTGCTCAATAAGATATCCTAATAGAGCTCTTAAGTTTACTACACGCTTTATTAGTGAAACTAAAGTACTTAGATCCAAACCCTAGAGCTATTACGTACAAACTGTCCATCATTGGGGAAAGTGTATGCGGTTGAAGTTCCCTATTATATTACCGCCATACGAACACCAAGTGGTGCTCTTAAAATTTACACATATTTGTAGCAGTATTTTTGCAGTTGCTATTGGTTTTTAGTATAGCAAGTTTGCTTATTTCAGTCTAAGGCCCACGCTTCACGCTGAGCTACCTGACTCATTTAGATATATTACATGTGGTGCACAGGATTAGATACACATGTTTTGCAATCCGCAGATAACGTTGAGTTGAATCATGCGCTTTCTTTTGTATAAACTAAAGTTATCACGTGCTGTGAAATTCTCTTGAAAATTGTATGTAACTACATTCACTCGCAAAACCGTTTAATATATTTGATCAAGCTACACTGTAATTTAAGGTGACTGAGACAGGCAATTTTAGAATACTTTACTTTAGTAAAGTATAGTAGCCGTTAATCTCTAGTATTACAAAAATAATTCAAATGTTTCTGCTTTCTTTGGAATAAATTTGCAACTGTCGATTCAGTGATTTTGGACATTTACATATTATCCAGTATATACTGTAGGAATGCCATGTGTGAATTTTAATAGGGTAAAAGTCTCAAGAAAATGAAAACCAAATAACATTGAACTTAAGTTAGTAATGGTGCATACAACAATTAAACTATAGCTAATTATAGCACTTTAAATTATAGCAAATGGCTTAAAAAGATTATAATTTTTCTCCAGAAGTCTGTCTGTCAGCTTTAAATTTTCATTGCATCTACTTCGAATCATCAGTTTCTAGCAATAGAAAACTGCTTGCTGGACGACTAATTTGCTAAACGTCTAACTTTCTAATCCAATCTGCGCTAAAAATTCATGAAAAAGCCTGCAGACAACGGCCTATAGCCTTAGGTAAGGCATTGGAGAGTACACAATACAAGAAGTGGAGGAGTGCGCCCAGGAAAGCACTTACAAGTATTAAAATTCCTTAAGCCACTATATTTGGGTTAGCTAAATTCCATTCCGGCTGCTTAATATTTGAAATTGAGCAACAGGTGAGCAGTAAGGGGCGCGCATTATGGCCAATAAAAAAACTCATATAATAAGCAACCTGTAAGCTATAAGAGGATTAAAGGATAACAAAAATACGCTTGTCTAGTGAACACAATTATGCGCTCGTAAATGAGAGCAGAAAATCCGAATAACTCCTGTTTTATGAGAGATGCGACAACAGCAATTTTATATGGATGGAATGTTTCGAGCAAGTTTCTGGATGCCATTTCAATAATCTTTGAGTATTTAAATATAATTATTTAGCTTTCGATCACGCTTAAAAATGCGAGAACGTCTCTTTGACTCACGAACGGTAAGTATAAGTATAATAAAATGTAGCTTTTTTCTGTGATGGCTGATAATAAAAAAAAGTATTACGAATGTTGTGATGCTTTGAAATGCTTTTAAGGATGGAGTGGTACTTGCGTTTCAAGCAATCTCGTATTAGTTTATAAAGCTAAACTGCCAACGGTAGTAATAATTTTCCATTAAGGGTTGTATATATTTTTTTTATTTTGAATTGTAAAAAAGCTGGTCCTTCGAAAAAACCAAATTTTCAGTTACTGGCGTAATAAATCGCAGTTATATGTTTATGCTGACCTTTAGGCCTATAGCCTGAACATTATAAATTTTAGAAGTAGCCTTCACTGAAATCGATTTGTTGGCAATAAAAGTCGCTTAATGCGAGATTTGTGACAAAATTTTGCAGGCTCCAACTTTTTATGCAGACATCGTGAAATGTCCACGGAAAGGAAATAAATAACGCGCACTAAAAATCGGTCTATGGGAATTTTGTGTATATTTTCCATAAAATGGCAGTTGCCTCCACAGATAAAAGGTTGTAAATCCATTACAAAATAAATAATGCTAATGTACAGGAAGTAGTACAGGATATGGTTCTGAAAAGCAAAGTCGCATTTGCAGATCTATATTTACACGCTGTTCCAATTTGAAAAGTCTTTACTTATACAGCTTGTAGAGAAACTCAAAATTTGAATGTAGAGGGCCTTTAAATATTTGTTAAACCAATATTAATAAAACATTATTCAATGAAAAATAAATGAAGAGAAGACGAAAAATGGAGGTATAGTACATAAGAAAACAGTGTGGTAAAAGTAAAAAATAGACATTACATGCAAGGAAGTGATGGTCATCACCACGCTCTACATAATGACGCAACCGCTACCAACAAACAGGAAACAAATCCGAGTGGAAACCCGAATCTCAACATCTTAAACGGTAAGAGCGGATTTGGCTAATTAAGTAAAATTTGATCTACTTCGTCTATTTTTTCTATATAACTAACGACCTTTTGGCATTAACCAAAATAAAGTTTTTTAACATCTCGCTTTAAACAACACTCTCTTCAATTCGTAACCTATATCAGAGGTGTGCTTTTTTCCAGTGAGACTACTTCTATTCAACGATGGTACTGGGTTCCGTGAGTTGTTCCATGTGTCAATGTATAATTTATTTGTTGTGGTCTACTATCAGTCATGTTGCATGTCTGTCTCCTTTTTTGCAGCGTGCTTAAAGTATTTTAAAATTAATCTGCTGATGAAATCGGTTACTGACACGTAGACCTACTACATATCTGCTCGTCCAATTAGTATATGCAACCCTGCCATTTTCTCCTGCTTACTGGGTAGGTGTGACCATTCTGGAGACTTTGGTAGCTGAACTACCATTAAAGTTGTCGGGCCATTTTTCATTTCTCACTCATTTAATCAGCTACACAAACCTTTAAAACAGTTTTGGTACATAAGTGGCGAGTTCGCTGGTATTTCGAGTCCATTTTAGCCATAGTCCATCGCATAATACTGCAACATTTAGCATCAAGCATAGCCATTCGCAAACTTTGTACACTCCTGGTATCGCTGTTTCTAATTCATAACTTTTGTACACCCATCGCATTGTTGTTTTACGCAGCTGTTGATTTCATCGCATGCAAGAGCGTTTAATTTTGACTTATTTAAAAATTTACTCAACGACAGCAAGTGAGAAAGCATCTAGCGATCCCTGTTGCTCCGAGACGGCTTGTCGTCTCCGGGCGGACTCCCTGCCTGGCGATTCGACTCATTGTGGCGTGGCGGCGCATTATTTTCGCGCGAAGTTCCGCTTGGCGTGGGTTAGTATCGAGGCAGTCGAGCCCAAGCCACGAACTAGAGGAGTTGTCATAACGTGCTCTTTTTTTCCGCCTCCCGCCCGTTTGGGTGCGGGGGCGGTGTGTTTTGGCAGTCGGGGACAGACGCTGCTTGGTAACGTTGGTGTGCACTCGTGTGTGGGTTAGAGAAGTCCGTGGCGAGTTGTTGTGGGAATTCAGTTCATATGTGGGCTTGTTAAAGCCAATTTGCCGCCGTCGTTTGGAAGGCGGGACCCTGTTCCTGAAATTACCTATACAACGGTTCCGCTGTTAGCTGTGTAATGCTCGAAGTGGCCCGTACACAAACCGCTCTTTTTAGAGGATTCTATAAGACGCCGTAGCCTTTCGCCTCTTGTCACACACCCAGGTGCGAGCGATATACCGACGCTGCTTTGAATGCCACCGCCCGCTGCAGGCTGAGCCCGCTAACAAGGTGAAAATTGTGCAATAGACTAGTTTGTTCGCATGTGCTTGTCATTTAACCTTTTGAGTCGGCACCCGACGCTGAAATAATGCAATAGTACATTCCAGTTGGCGTTTGATGCATAACCATTGTAGAGTACACTTTGATTAAAACATAACATTGTGATCTAACACTGTGCTGCAAGAAAGTTTTGCTTCTGTAAATTAATCATTCACATTTGCGTTCGACACAGTACTAATGCAGAGTACACCCCGATTAAAATATAATGTTGTGATCTAACATTTTGTGCTGCAAGATAGTTTTGTTTCTGTAAAATTAAGTACTAATGCAAAGTACACCATGAATAAAATTTAACGTGGTGTTCTAACACTCACTGCTGTAAGATAACTGTGTTTTGTGATTTGCCTTTCAAGTTTGCGTTTGACGTATAATTAATGTTAATGAGTACACTCAAGTACAACATTTCACGTTCGTGTTCTAGCATTCAGTGCTGCAAGGCAGTTTGGTTTTGTAAATTAACCCGTTTCAAATGTTTCACTGTAAGTCAGGGCGTTCTGGTAACTCGAACTCAAATTCAGGTTTTCCACTCGCGCGTCACGTCTGTTGAGGCCTAAGCCGACGTTATAACCTCATTCGGCCTGGATTTGTTGTTCGGCTCAGCTATGCGCCGCAACCTTTAGTTAAAGCGTTTACCAGCTGGGCGTACCCTTTAAGCCATTCTTACGAGCCGGCATACGTGCCGAATATACCTGTATTTTTGTATGATGTTTGGTAGGTCACTTGGAGTGGCGCAATAGATGTATTAACCGTACTGTCTTATTTTTTTGTGTCTTGTGCATGTTTGTTTACAGGGTGACTGTCACTGTGTTACGACCATTGTAAGGTGAGGTCCGTACGTGGCAGATGAGCATTCCAGGTAGGTAGCTGTGTCTGTCGCTTCACTGTGGCTTGCAGAAGTAGTTATTTGAGCATTTTTCCCCCGTTTGACACTCAAGGTCCAGTTGAACGTGGGTACCCGGATTTGGATCTTGTGGCGCCCATTTCTTTAGCAACACCCTATATACTTATTGACACGCTTGCCCTGTGGTGTACCGTTTTAAACCACGCCCATCACCCTGAGCGCATTTGAGCCGAGGCCTTCAGCCTGTTCTTGACGTTTCTGAGGGTGAGCGTGCTCATTTTCCGGATTTGTTTAGCATTCGATACTCGCTCATCCGTGAGTATCGTAAGACCAATTTAATACCGTAACAAAGTATTATGTGTCATTCGGTATTGCTTCATTTACTCTTAGTCTTTCATTTCTAGTTCATTGATCCACCCTTTGCTCTTTACCCTAAGTGCATTTGAATCGGTCTTTTAAATAGTGGTGGTTGATGAAGTGGACCGTATTGTCATCTGGAGTTTTGATGTATCAAAGCTTCTTAGATGAAAAATGTTAGAGATTTGCGCACCAAGAAAAGTTTAATCAAATCCACACTCTCAATTAGGTCGGGTTGTGATGTTCCAGAGAGCACTGCGCCATTCTCCTCTGACGGTGAAGTTCAAATCTGCGCCGATGATGTTTGAATAGGATATTAGAAATTACAAGAGAGCATCCCTGAATAAATTACACCATACGATCGCCTCTCGTATGTCGTTCTCAATTGTGTATGCTTCTATATTGGTGTGGAAGTCGCAACTGCTAAAAAATAATAAGAAGAATAAAACTCAGCTGTATTCTCACCAGTCTTAAAGAGACCTGTGTTCTCCAGTGATCCTCATTTATTCCGCGTATGCTGGTACCCGTGCTAAATATCCCTTTCAAAAATCTTCGGTGCCAATGAATTGATACAAACATATAACTACAGATGGTACCAATATATCTTAAGAATGAAAGATGTAAGTATACCAAAAAGATTTATAAACTGTAACCTCAAAGAAGAGAAAGTATAGACCTTGCGAGGAAGAGGTGGGGAACCTCTACAAGGTTTATAGTCTGAAGTTGATGTTGACGATGTGTATTCTTCCTACTTGCAACAACAGACATTTTCTATGGGTAGCCTGGCAATCTATTCTTCCATGAACAGTGTCACATTTCACATCATATCTGCGATTCTCCATGAATTAATACAAGCCTTCGATTTGTGTAGTTTCCTGGATTATTTCTTGCACTTGTTTAGGACGCATTTCGGAGCATAAATTGTATAGTTATAGGACCAGGTTATTTTACTGAAAGGGTTTACACTTGATGAAAGAACGAAAGGTTGTAGGATAAGATGTAAATAGAGTAGCCAGGCCTAATTACACCTTACGACGTTTTTAGCCTGTGTCTATTCACAAAAATACACGTCAGAGTTCAAAAGTATATTACAAAATCGAATTAAGTACAGAGCTTTTTTATATACAATTTAATTGTGTCCTGTTTTGCTACACAATCTAATAACCTATTATTTGCATAAGTGCAAAACAGAACACATGCAAGAACTCCTTGCTTGTAAACAATGTGTATTGAAACTTGACCTAGTAAAACCACATTAATGCTGAGAGAATGCTGCCTGTGGATCTCTTCACCACTAACAACACTAGTTTCATACATGACAAAGATCAATATAAAGATAAAATAGATAGAATGCCAAATTAAAGTAACACTGGCAAAAGCATTTACTGCTACTTCTATTTGATATAAAACAATTTTGAAAATACAGAAACTGGAAGGATCTTGCTGAATCTTAAATTGACGGACAAGCCAATTACCAATTTGTATAAACCGTTCAATAGTTATTTTCTCGGTAGGTAGTCATGGAATTTTGTTTTTATGTTTAATAAAATTAAAACTCCCTAGAATCTCTTTTCAACACTCTGTCAGAATCAGCTGTTATGTACAGAAGGCTCACAAAGGTGTCTAATTTGACATTTTTTAGGTTAAACGTACAATGTTGCCAGTGCTTTCATACTTTTTTAGCCACTAGACATAATATGTATGGACATCGGCGTCATGGATACCTATCTGTCAACAAATTGTAATACTAAGGCAAATATGCAGAAAGTCATTAAAGGTGACACAAAACTACAAATTACAAAGGCCTACAGGCATTATAAAGCCGACAAGCCAGACCTCAGTGAAACTGAAATCTTTGCCCGGCTTAGTGACATTTGGGACGTAAGTATTTATGCATAAAACTTAACTGTTGGTTTAATTTTGGGCTTTGTATAGCGAGGATACGGAAGCTCTGACCTTCCGCCTTGCAGGCCAAGCTCCTTCATGGGGTGGTAGTGCCTCACCATTATTATTAGGTATCTGAAAGAACTATTAGAAATATTATTGGGCAGGACAATTTTGAAATTAAAACTTTTGGCCCAAGACCTAAAAATGATACATACCTACTATAAAAATTTTGCATTTCGGGAAGATTTGCAACGACATTAACATAAAATTATCATTTTGTATAAACTGGGCATAACCTAACTTTTGTTAATGACTGACAGCATATTTACAGGGTGAAATTCATCACCCTAACATGGCCTCCTATCGGGAAAATAACTATTGAACGGTTTATACTACTCACACTATTTACCGTTTTTTAACACGTTAGCACATAATGTGTCGTAAGGCGAAGCCACTTTGAAAACGGCAGTACGCTAGAAATATTGATCATTAATTTGTTTTATGCATTCCCTTCCAAATCATTAGTTTAGTATGCATACGCTAGGCTGAGTATGTGTACGATAACTTAGTTTTGAACAAAAACGCTGATATATTAGCTATAAGAAAAGAAAGCAAAACGGGTAGTCGCAGCAAAACATACGAATATAAATGAGCTGTTGAGTCTGATGAACTATGCCAGTATCTTTCAGGGTTCCTCTTCTCATTTTAGTATTGATTTGTATCAGATTTCCCTAAAACTCTTTCGATACGAACTACTTCTTCAAACAATTGTAGAATTTCGATGATGTTAGACTCAGTGATTTCTGTCTGGTATCACACTTTTTGTAAACATATTCGGTAGATCACTATGAAGAAGGAACAGAGAAAACATCAACCGTAGCGGCAATAGTGTAAGTCAGTTGCTTTAACTTTATAAAGTTGCAAAGTGATTCCACAGCACACTGATAACATAAGTCATTTGTATATTCCACGCTCGTAATTAAATAGCATGAAGAGTTTAGATATGGCAATATAGTTTTAGGTTTTGATTTTTCCTTAATTGTTTTTCCGAGTAACCCCAACATTCGCCTGGTTATCTCTCTCTATCTGCTGGGTTGCAAATTTCACACCTTACTAGCTTATAGCACGGATGTCCGGTGTTCGAGGAGCAACGGCGAGGTTTTTCCTCTGTGATTGAAACCTCATAACTTGGCGAATCGCGTGTTGTATAGATTACTTATTGTGGATTCTAAATTTATTCTAATTTAATAACCAGTGAGCAAACATGAGTTGTTTTTCAACTTCCAACAACTTTTCAAATTTATTTTATACTTCCCACTTGAAGAATAATCTGTTCAGAAGGGCCTTGTCGTACGGTACGCTTCCTGAGTTAGAACGCTTTGCTATTCTGTCGAATCGATTCCGAGCGCTGTTATTTCGTTAATTTTGTTGAGTTATTCGCTATCGCATCTAAGGCTGCAGCTGAATCGTCATTCACCCCTTTTTGAGCTAGCCGAAGGGCTACTAATTAACGACTCTCTATAAAATAGCGTATTACCGTTTGAACGTCAAAAGCACCATGACAAAGCTATGTAAATCTCTTTTCATTAATGTGCGAATAAAGCATATCAATATGAAGAAGTAACAGAGTAACTATTTGCAGCGAGAATGACAAAAGTCTAGTAACACAGATACACACACCCAGTAAATCTACTCCACGTACAAAAGACAAAAATAGGCTAATAAAGAGTTTAAATTTGTAAAATCAGCAATAGCTCTTTATCATTTTTCTTCTTCATACATTAGAAGCACCTTTTGCATCAAATTTAATCTTGAAACATAAATTGTTTGTCTTTGTAGTCATATAGTCGTGGTCCTTCATTGTTAGTAATAGTACTTATATCATTTCCGATAATTAAAGATCGATATATTGACGGCGTAGAAGCACAAAGCCCATATAAAGATTATACAAAAAAAATAACAAGAGGAAAAGACGACCCTGATCATTATGGTTACGGTGAGTTTATGAAACGAGCAGTCTAAAATAGCAACAGTACTTGTGCCGAAACCAGTCAATAACAGGAGCAATATTTGTAGTTAGAAAAGAGAAGAAAGAGTCCTCTAGGTTAATGAGTCTTAATGTCTAATTTATCTACTCTATTAAAGCATTCGGCTGTGCTAAACCAGAAGATCTGTTAAACATGCACCAAGAACGGAACATTCTAGTTCCATTGAGGTGGCTATAACTCCTAAACTTATAACAGAAAACACTAATAAAAGTTACAGAGAAAATAAATGTGGAACAAAGCATTGGTCAGGGACAAACCCCATGATGGTTCAATTACTCTGCAACTATATTGCACCGATGGGAAAGTGTGCACTGTTAATGCGTGTACGCACACCGCGTTAGTATAGCAGAGTGCGTTAGAAGCTTGCTTGACATAGCCGAGTGGAAGTGCTTTGTTCGCTGGTACCACAGCACATGCGGCGTCTTGTTAAATTTAGTTGAAGACGAGTATTCTTGCACTTTCAGGGAAACTTCTGTAGCAGAAAGGAAGTATAATATTGACCTGATAGATTGGAGAACTTAAAGTTCTGTCGAAATTGTAGTGGTAAAACGTCATTAAGTGACGCAATAGTAAAAGCATCGCCGGAAATAGCTGCGAGTGGCAGATAACCAGATACCATATTTGGATATTCGAGGGCAACCATTGAAATAGAATCGGAGCTAGTCATTGAGCACCAACGTGCATAAGCGCCCGATTTCTAGTGTTTGATGCCCACAAAGGCGTCGTTGAAACCGCTATATGCCGCTGCTTTAATATAATCGTTCGGTACGGTAGTGTTATGGCGTCTGCGCAGTAGACCACTAGCATAAACAGCTGTCAGTAGACACTTTCTTATGTAACAGGCTAATTAGTCTAATAGAACAAGAAGAGAAATCGGAAGCCTTAATCTTCATTATCATTTTGTAGGATATTGGTCCCTGAAAATGTCATGCTGTGACAGCGATGGTTACCTATATATTCGCCTTTTTTGCTTGAAAATGCGTAAAACGCATATTTTGCTTTCCCAAATATATCTGGAAATATGTCTATTTAAAATAGCGGCACGCCAGCAGGAATAAAAATCAAAATTTTTCCCTTGAAAGGAATGTTCCGGGTCATGACAAGCAAACCGCAAGCGCCGTCAAATCAGGCAAACAATACAGCCCGCGTCAAATCACAGCCACCTCCGCATAGACTACGTTGCCGAATTAATTGTCAAATCGTGTGTGACCGTTTCCATCGGAATAATTGCCTCTGTCGTTGTCAGAGCGGGGCTTCCGAGCCCGGAGCCAAAGCTCCGGAGAGCAAGGCCCGAGAGCCCTTGCTGTAATTGCTGCGTATGTTAACACAGTGTGGACAGCATTTCACATTGTTACATCCTGCGCCAACTGAACACTGGTAATTTCGTGTTTAGTTTGCTTGTTTGCAGCGCGATTGCAATCAATTAACAATAAAGATGAGGACTGCACTTCTAATCCGGAATCGAGTCGCTATCTTTTCAGCTGCGCTTCAAAGGGCTTGAAATCGAGTGCCAGACAGCAATTTCGCAGCAGGCAATGCTTTTCCAGTTTTATAGTTTCATAAAAGGTGGTATTAGGTCTTTTATAGTTTGTTTAATAAATGCTTAGGGGCCTTTAGCTTAACAAACACAGGATCCCATGTAAGACGACAGGTACAGTTTTACTGTTGTAGATAACTTAGTCCTTACTGTTTTAAAAATTTTAAAATGGCAATCGTTCAAGATGTTTTTCTCTTCCAAATACAATTAGCACATCTTAGAAAAAATATTAATATATCTATTGATATGATAACTGTGCACTGTAAAACACCCAATCATTTATGCTATAAGAGACAGATATATAGATATAATATGATACAATATGATACCTATCAGTTCTTCCATTACATGTCATTACTGTAGCGTTGCTGCGAAGTTTAGATATAATTTTTTTGTAAGACTGTAGTTCGTCGTGACGAGCTCAAACAAACTTGGGAATCTGTGTTCGTGCTGCAGCAGTCAAATCTTATGGTGTCAGCGTGAATGACATACTACTCCAGCAACCAGACTACCTCAACTCTCTATCTGGCACTATTTTAAAGTTTACCATGTTTAACCGTGTTTTGACTGAAGCTGAAGGGCTTTCTGGTCCAAAATTTTTATGGAGAAGCAAAAACTGAAACAAAGAACCAAACGCTATGGTTAGAAAGTTGATCAGCTTTGCTTCAATTCCTTAAGCTGAAGTTTTGAAAAGCAGCGATGCTTCAAACTTAAAAGGTTCTTACCCAAAGTCAATCGCAACAATTATCTACCAACACTGATGATTGGTTTGATTTTAATGATACTGTTAAGGTAACCATCAAGATGATTGAAGAGATGAAAATATTCAGAGAGAAGGCTTCATCTTTCGATATTTGTTTCAAGCTTCCAAGAAGTCATGCACTCAGTTCCTGAGGAAGCTAGAATCGCTAAATAAGTTACAAAGACGTTGAAATCTTTAAAAAAGCTTTTGAGTTGATTTGACGGTAGTCCAACAAATTTATCTTCAAAATTAGGCGTTGAAAGGATGATGGCAAGCTTCTGGTACTGATTTACCATGACACTTTTCGATACTTTGGGTTTCATTTTACGATTCACCGTGAAAGCCAAGGACTTGGTTCAGAACAATTGACTGACTGTAACAGGATGGATGGATGGATGGTTATTAGAAAACAACAACCTAAAGTGAAAAGCAAGACATAAGATGTGGCTCGATGTTGCGGATACCAAGTCGCACAAAATAGTGAAATTTTGTAAACATATGGAAAACGGAAGAAAAAAGAAGAGGCAACAGGTTTAACCGATTAATATTTAGTATCAATTGCGAAAATATTTGAATATCAATTAGTAATAAACAGCCTCGGTTCTTCAAACTTTTTGAATACTATTGTAACTATAGCAAAAACGTGGACCCACAATTAGTATAGTTTCTTCTCCAAAGAAGCTTCGTATTCAAAAGCCTATAAGAAATATTCTTGTTTTAAATTTTTTCCTAACAATGATGCGGTAATAGTAATAGATATGTAGAATAGGAAAGTTTTAAAGGTGCGTTCTCCTTGCAACACAAACCACCTACGCAGAAAGTCTTGTTTGCCTTGTCAAACCTGAATGACTTTGGCATTGAATCGACTACACATCCACCATATTACTCAAAATTGTCCCCACTTCTTAAGATATAATAGTAATAAGAACTGTGAATGACTGATTTGCTCTGATTGTAAAAAGTTAAACTTATAACGGGCTAGTTTGTGTCACCTTGGTATTTAATAATCACATTGGTACTTGATCATCCTGCTAGTTGTAGAACTAAACTGTATTTCTTACATTTTAATAATTAGGCTAAAACGAATTATGGATTTAAAACCTCCAACAATGAGTTTGTGCAGCAATCCAGTTAATAGAATCAAAGCAAGTGATGCGCGGACTAATAGGAGCGGGGAGTTGGTCCAAATAAAAGAGACGCCACGCAAAGTACTAAAAAGTGCAATTGAGGGTTGCTTTGTGAAGCTGCATTAAGAGCACTTTATGTATTTTCATGCATGCATGATCTTTTCCACAGTATATGTATTTTCATATAAAATGTTTGCTTTTTATTTCCATCAGGATTTGCATGTATGTTTTCAGAATTGTAGGTGGCACGGACAGGCCGGAACTATCTATATTGACAAATTCCCTTAGCTGCGCTGAGGTACGAGCGGGCTTTGAGCTTCTACGACTGAGTTAACTAGCAAACAAAGGATAATCTAAATTCACCCTAAAGTAGAGTTTAGGGCACGGGAAAAGTACCATTACAAACTGGGATAATGTTAATATATAGATATGTGTTCTAAGGCTCAGAACCTTTTGTGGAGAAAAACTTATTTATATCTGCCCTATGTTTGCACAATGAATTTCTGCACCTATCCGATTTGAAAGTAAAACATCTGTTGATCACCCGCGGTCTAAGATCGCAGTCGAAATTATTTTCAGGCCCTTTTCACTTTTTTTTCTTTTCCTTTGATTCTCTTTACTCGCGTTCGTTATTCTTGCTCCGATACTTCTACTACGTGAGTTATAAGATTTGTAGTGCTACATACCAAATCTTCGTGGATGCGTGAAGTATATTTCATTCACATTATATTATTGTTATTTTATAGATACTTTTCTTTCGGTTGTTGTCGCGAATGAATAAACTCAATAACACATACGGGAGCGCTATTCGACGATTCGAGATTTGTGTTGTATGAAATGTAAAGTTTACGTTCGCTCAGGCTTCGCCGACAGTTGCGACCGGAAGTCACCTTAGTGTACAGTTTTTGGAGTGATCATGTTTGCTTTTATATTTAACCTTAATACTACTTCGCTGAATTTGTTTCGTGCCCTCTTCTTAAATCAACCTTTTTGCTTGCATGGCTAACTATTTGTGCACTGAAACTGTTATAATATTAATATAAGTGTTATAAGTTCGAATTTTACCTTAATTTTGTATTCATACATCTGGCCTTATAGCGACTTATCTTGGACTGCACCGTTGGCTCAGACTTAATTAACTTTAAATACTCATGTGGTGTCGGCTAAAATTGTTATTTTGCATTAATGTGTCATGATCTAAGCTGAGTCAGCGCATTGTTAAAGTTGTGTTGTTGATTTGCATACTTCTCGGTGTGGTATTAACTTCGACCCTCTTAAGGCTCCGTTTAGTATATTTTTTGTATTGTTTATTATAGGCGCTAGTCGTTGTTGTTTGTTTTGGGTATACCTTTGTAACAAAGTTGATAAGACAATTCCAGATTCTGCAAAATTCTCATTTTTCCTGTAAATTAAGTTCATTTAGAATAAGTTCATATCAAGATAGCTAACGACACCTTCTATATCACCCATAGAATGGCTGCATAGTACTGCAAACATATTATATTTTGTTGCCCCGATTTTTATACTGATTTAGGTGATCCTACACTAATCCATAGGGGACGTTCTATGTTACGTTTTGGGACTTTTCACCTTTGCGTCATTGCTTGTAACGAACTTCGGCGCTGCTCAGACAGTTCCGAGCGACAGGTTTTAGTTAGTTCTTAGCTTACTTGTCGATACACCCGTTCGCCTTTTAAAAATATATTGCAGTACGCCTAGCGCATCTACGTGTAGAAGCGAGCTAGCGAGTGACGCTTACATTCCATCGCTCTTCTTTTAACGCGTCCCAAGACACTCACGATTACGCATCCAAAAGTTGAAAGAGACTTTTTTTACTGTGTCCCGCCCCCGGGGAGCCTTTGCTTTTCGAGGTCCCGTCGAAATTCCGTTATTATTTGTGACGAATCCGATATTTGGTTGTATTCTTCGTTAAAAGTTACCAAACAGCCCGTAAAGCAGATGGAAGCTTAATTAACCAGTGCAGTGCTTATATGTGGGGTGGTTTCAAATCTGGGGTTAGTGTAGGGGATTGTAGCTAAGAATCTTTCGTTGCATGTTGCGATAGTCCTACAGAAATTCGCCCTGTGACGGATTTAAATAAGAAAGTTTAAATGTACCCAATTACCGAAGAGGCAGCAATTCTCGTCGTGCTCCCCCCTTCCTCTTCATCATTTGGAGGGTCTATAACCCCCAGTCCACCATATAGGAGATTCCACCCCAATGTTGTTATGGTGTTAAAGAATTTCCTAGAACACCGTCTAAACCAGCTCCTATCAACATCAACCATTAAGGGTGTGTTTGCTGTACGACGCCCTAGCCCGTCTTGCCGTTGCTTTGCAGTTCAGCTGCCCGAACACTACAAGGTATTGTAACGTGGTTCTTATGCCGATACGCCCCGACAAACATTTAGTGGTGCAGTTTGATTATTTTCAGTTTGATTGCCCATAGATTGATGTGAGTAGCACATTTGAAATGTAGCCTATGGCTATCTATAGCCCTCGTCTGGTAATTTTAAATATAGAATTAACTGTTGTGTGTCTTGTCCATTTGTTTTAAGTTGATTTTACATCTCTGCGGCTCTTTACTACGGCTCTTTGTGCATGTGAAGATGTATAATTGTATTTTTATTTTATGTGCTTTTATGTAACGTGTACTGGTTAAATCATCAATTAAATCATCACAAGGTAGGTCCGTGGATGTTCGAGCTAGAACGTCATATGCAGCTGACACTAAAACCAAAACATTTCGGAATTCAAATAAGTAGTTTTCCAATAAAGTCCGTTTCGCCTAACATCTTCATTCAGTTCAACAGGTCGTTTCCATTATTAACTATTTTCGCAATCAACCTCGCCCCCCACTGAGTACAGCTGGCAGACTTTGTTACAGGACATCGTAACGTAGTTGGGGCAAACAATTCTTGTATTGTTCCGATTCTGCCGTCATCGTAAAATTTCCAGTTGCATCAACATGTTCATATCATAAATGTTTACTGCTGTTTATTAACAACTACTCGTAGATAAATTTATTATACATTATTTATGACCACAATTACTCTCTGATATTTGTTTGAGGTAATTGTTGAAAATATTGACAACTCACGACGTTGAAATTATTTTAAATTATTACAACAATGCAACATATTGTTTGTATTCAGCTTCTGTGATAAGTTGATTTGGATTACAGTTGGCGTCATAAAAAATGTGAATTATTAGATCATTTATAATTTTGATAGTTCAGGCAGCGGAATTGATGATACAATTACCAATGTTTTCCTTTATTTAATAATAATGGGTTAGGGCGGAGATTTGGAAATGACGCTTGAAATTATATTTACCTCTCCCATTAAATTTCTCAGCCCTATAGAAAAGATGGATGCTTAAAAACATACATTGTTAAGTGATTTATTCGTTTGAATTCAAAGCCTAAGGCACCCTGAAACTCCATTTTAATGGTTTTTCCCAAGTGCGTCCTCAAATACACTCTTAATGCTAAACTTGGTTAACAAAACGTCGACTTGACTTAACGAGCTCGCAATAGAGTCATCGTAATTTTCATAAAAAATCGGGACCAACTGATGAGCACTTAGTCGTTATAATGTCGTTACGATACAGAAGCCTCCGCTCGTCCTTGTTTATAAGCAACAATACTCATGTTGTAAAGAATTTCTGAATTTATCATTCCCTTTGCATAAGAACTAACAGAGTCCACAGATGAGGGTGTGTATTTTGTAAGGGTAATTTCAATATTGGCAGGCATCCCCAGAAAAACCCATGCTTGAGGTTCGCGGAAATTATTAATTTGTGGCAATATTCCGTTGTTATAATTAAGCCAAATCAATCCACTTCGAACTCCTTCATTAATAAGAGATGCTCTGGGCGAAAGAAAACAGGACGATTCAAGAAATCATAGCTTAATTTCGCTGGAGAACGGGATATTAATAAATCATTTCCGCCATCATTTATTATGTCAGAGATCAGGTAAACACAAATTTAAGGGCGAAAACATCTAGCCGCCAGGATTTCGCACCGATTGATCTTTATCCTACCAAGCAGCTCGTAAATTATCTAGATATCGATCAGTTTGGCAACGTGGGCTTTTTCGTGCATTTTTGATGGCTTAATTAGAGGTTATGGGTTCATTTCGAGGATTTTCTTGGTGTAACCTACAGGTTTAGGCTATAATTAGCACATGTTTAAAGTTAGGCTTGTTTTGTGAGCTTTACTTTAGAATTCATTTGTGAAAAAAAGTGGAAAATTCAACAAATTTCGAGTTCTTGGAGTTTAGAAACGTTTCGTATACAACTTCATAGTGGAGCTATTATTTTTGGTTTCCCTACTTGGAAATGTTGATTCTTTACTTCTAATGCTGTAAGGTACAATGTTTGGGCTCCTTGTGACCAATGTTAAGTAAACGGTCCAAAGTTCTGAACAATTAAATAGAAATTGGAAGTAAAGCTACCTGCGGTACGAATACATTTTTAGGTACAAAACTCCTATCACATCGCCTTCAAATGGTCTGAAATTTTATTAGATTTGATTTAGGCTTCTTTTTCCGAATAACCCCACAATATTCTTCACGTGATCTCCCATAATCTTTCTCAAATCTTCGAATGTTGATGGAGTCATCCGTCTGCTGGGCTGCGCATTGAAAAATACGAAAAACCATACCACCTGGTAGCACGAATCCCGATTATGACTTCCTTTGTCTATGCGGTTAACAGTTAATATTTTCATATTGTTTCCTGTGTACAATGTAAAACTTTTAAACCAAAGGGTGGACTAATGGTTCTCCTGACTTTTGTTTTTGCTCCATAATAGTTCATATAACGAATATATCGCCTCCAACAAGACTTTTTTCAGAAACTAAGCATTTGAGGTGTATGAATATGCATATGGATTATAATAAATGTAAACAGATACACACCTACTTCTATATAATATTCATCGTCCGCCATAAAGGTCGTAAGGCACAAATGTCAAACGTAACCCTTCCATAATAACGGACTATTGATATTTCAGTTCCCACTTTACATTTTCCTAATCCGTTTAAATAATAATACTCGCCATTGGACATTTTAGCAGATTGTAGAAAGCTCTCAGGAGAATCGATACACCAAAGTGCAACTTTTATGCAATTCCCTCTGCTGCGCGAACAAAACCTAATTAGTCCTTAACGCGCCCTGTGTTTAAATTTTTAGGTACGAGGTGGTATTCAAAGTGTGAATATCAAAATTAAGACATCTGAGAAGCTGCTGTAACATAACTCTACAATATCAAAACAAAAAACAGCATTTTGATGTGAGCTTTTACTACCATTCTTGGAAATTATCAGTTTTCTGTATTGTAGCTACTCTGCAGGATAGTTTACGTCTTAGTTCAAATTGTACTCTTTACTAAACTTCAAAGCGATATGCTGGGTAACATAAGGCCCTTAGCATACACGAGAAATGTACCAAAACTTGAAACATAGACACAGATGATTCGCAGAGCTAGTTATGTGGCACTATATAAATGGTTAGACTAATCTAGCGTGATGTATATTAGGATGTCTTAAGCGTTTCTGCTATTAATCATAGTGTTGTTGCTTATTTATAATTATTCGGTTCTGGTTGCACTATAATCGATTATTTAAAACATGGTTACTATTATTATGCAAAAGCATACTATTAGAAAACGGCAGCAGTGAAATAGCACAACACAAACTTTAAATTACGGAGAATGCTTAAAAAACATGCTAGACGAGAGCTAGTTGAGAGAGTTGCAATTATTATAACCCACGTGGAAAACATTTTACGCGTACTAAGATGAGACAAATTGAAATACTTAATATTTGTGTTGGAAGTGTTCAGTACATTATTAAGGATTTTGTATGGTTGGCAAAGCATCAACAGAAACTCAATTTACAACGCTATGAAAGTGAAGGAAATAGTTTTTTAGACCTACTTACTGCTTGAAACAATAAGAAAGCCGACCTGCGATTAATTAATAAAATAAGCAATGGTAGTAAAAATCGCAGATCAACCCCCCTACCATTTATACACCACGGCAGCTCTGAAAAACTGTTTCTTACTCACCGCGATGGCCGACTAGCTCAAATATCGGCGGCCTTAGATCGTAGGTTCAGATCATCAGCTATGTACTCTGGAATGTCTTCAAAAAAGGAAAGGAAAATGGAAATGGGCGCCAGAAATCAAAAGATTTCAAATAACAAGAAGAAAAATAAATTGCAAGTGACTAGCGTTTAATTAATCAACAATAAGAAGTTTTGAAATGTCAATAATCAATAATCAGGACAATTAAAATGTAGATAATGTAATGACAAAATTGTGTATCTTAACTGAAGGTTTCGACACGCATAAAATTAAGAACCCCTTTCGGGTTATTATAATAATTTACCAAAACCACTCGTGGGATAAGCTTATCACAGTCATCTAATAAAACCTTCTGTTAGGCTATTGAAAATAAATAGCGTGACTGTACCTTTTACATAGGGTCGAAACACACATCAAGAATAGCAAAATTTATAAACTGTGCATAATTAAATATAAGCATTAAAATTCAAATATTAAAACAAGAGCATGTATGAAATTGAACATTACAGGTTAATAATGGCAAAACGTATGAATATAAATTTTAAATATTGACGGGTTTAAAATACACAGATGTAAATTTCTGGTATTGAAAATAAGTCGAAGTAATATAAATCTCGGAGTAGCACCTACTAACCTCGAAACGTAAGCTGGACGTGAACGGCAATAATCATTGTTGAAGTCGCCGGGGAAGCGCCGAAAATTGCTGCAATAGCATCTTCAAACGGCAGCAAATACGCCGGACCCAGCAGGTGTCGAAAATGCGACAAGACTTGGCCTCCGAGATAAACTCGTTGTTGAAACGGATAATTAAGATTAAGAGCTAAGAAAGATATAATTAGTATGGAGATAATAAAACAGAAAAAGCGCAATCGTACCTGATTACAATCAGCCCTTAGAAAATACACTGCTCGTTGAAATTGGTTGAGCGCACGTAATTCGACATAATTAAAAACAAGGCTTAGCCGCGCCGGTATCGGCGGGCTCAAGCGAAGACAGCAAAGTGCCCGGACGAAGAATTTCGTTTCCTCGAGGAAGGCTCGCACTCTGATAAGAGATAGCACAGGTCAAAAGAGCAAATTGCAAACGATAGGAACTTGATCCAGGTACAAAATCCGTTGGTTTGGAAAATTTACGAATTCGAAATGCAAAAGGAATTATAATTTAACTAAAAATATACAGGTTAAGCCTGAAATAATTGGATAAATGGCGAAACAATTAGGCAAAGCCAAAAAATTGTTTCACTCCCCACGGCCAAAAGAAATAAAAAGGTTTAAATATGAAAACATTAAAAAATGTAGGAAACCAAAGAATTCGAGAATGAGATCGATGATGCCAACACACAAAGCGAAACGCTATCGAAAAATCCTCTTTTGAGAAGATAAGCCAAGGGAAACAACCCTTATAAATCGGCTTAAAAATAACAGGGGCACCACATAGGACACCGCCAAAAAAATAGACGTTCTGTCTAAACCGGACAGAAGCCTAAAAACTGCTAAACACAGCAAAAACCGACTGCATCACATAGGACACAATCCACCTTTCTACAAACATCCGAAAAACTCGCACCGCATCATCATCACTCACTCCAAATCTAAAGTAACCCAACATCAAAAAGTATGAGAGTAAAAAAATTATCTTCAAAAAAATGAAACACAGTAAGTACTGCGACAAAAGATTCGGGTGAAAACCCAGGAAAACATCCTAAAAACCATAACCGCCCCGAATTTAGGTAGAGACCCCAGAAGCCGGAGGGAACAACCGCATCACCACCAAACCCCGCTCGGGCATTCAGCCAGTCGTCGCAGCTAGATGGAAAAGGCGCGCCGATGACGGACTGAATGTGGCTCCCTCACTGAGTCGGATGGCAATACAATCGCTAGCCCCAACTCCCAGAAATCTCCACAAGGCCAAAAAACCAACCCAAACAACAATAAAATTTAAAAAACCCCAGACAAGTATAAACTCGTCTCGAAAAAATCACATCAAAAAACAACATAGCTAACAAGCCATGAACAACGATCTGAAAATCAAATCGATCAAGGTTCTAAGCGAACACAAACACGGATGGGGAAAGCACTCGAAAAAAATATCCCAAAATATGGAAAGAAACGACCCCAACTGCTAGCGTTGCTTAAAAGGGAAAGCAAGATGAAAGTGCTTCCTATCGTGACCTTCCCTGCGTGCCCAACCTACCACCATATACGTTACAAAAGGGAAGAACTAGATGGTGACGTTCCCAAACAGTGACCTTCCCTGCATGCCCAACCTACCACCCTATACAAGAAACAAAAAGCACTAAGAAAACAAGTTTTTAAAAGGGACACTGTAGGTGTTTCCACGGTCACAATATCCTATAATACCATAGTCCAAATCCAAATAAGCGAAGCGCTTTTGAAAAAATCCTCAAATGAGACGGAAGTAATGGTAAGTAAAAAGGAAAGTGAAAAGCACTAGAATGCAAGATCCATAGGGAACATACCCTACAGCAACTTTTAAAAACATAAGAGAAAACAGGACATAAGGAAAAGAGAAAAGGAAAGAGAGGAAAAGAACCAAAAAACCAGAGTTTGGAAAAACTCACGCTGCCACACCCACTCATCCAAGCTTCGACTGGCTAGGTCTACTATTCCATGCCTTGACCCGGGTTTACGGAGACATGGACACGCTTAAAGACGAGGAAACACAAGAAAGCAAACCGCCTTCAATCGCAAAGAAAAAAAATCCGCACCCAAAATATGTGCGTAAAAAAGACGCAAAAAATTGCAAAAATAAAACGAGCAACAAGATGCAATTGCGCATCCAAAACTGGCTCAAATCCTCTGTCACGTCTGACAGAAGACAAACCTGCACCCCATCGGACACAGGAAGGACTGCCTCACATCGGACGCAGCCAACAAAAACCCCGCATTCAAAATCGCATCCAAAAGGAAATGCATAAACGCATTCAAAAAAGAAAAGCCAGAGAAAGAACGACCCGGAAACAACCCGTCGAGACCCTGAGTAAATACAAGTACGGCAAGGCAATTACTTAAAAATTCCCAAAGATGGAGTAAACTACACCAAACCGCACAAGTAATTCACGCAGGCCTTCGACCCACCGATAAACAACCAAAGGAAAGATAAGGAAAAAACAGACATACTACATACCAAAGCACACACGCAACCAATCAAAGAAACCATTCAGAAACCTCACTCACCAAAGCATACCCTTTCAACAAAGTCCATCACACTACCTATAAACATACCGCTAAACCAATCATTCGTCAAGAAAGATGAGAGAAGAAAAGTCAATAAACAACCGAACGAAAGGATAAGTAAAGGAAGGAAAAGAAAAGAAAGTCAAATATAAATACGTGCACTGCAACAAGATGTGAAAATTACAAAAGTGAATAGAAAAATGAATACAAAATTAAATATTGATAAATAAAGACATCCAGGTAAACACAGCTGATGTAACTACCAAAATCGAGCCCCATAGCGTTGGTCGCGCCAGTGAAACAATAAGAAAGCCGACCTGCGATTAATTAATAAAATAAGCAATGGTAGTAAAAATCGCAGATCAACCCCCCTACCATTTATACACCACGGCAGCTCTGAAAAACTGTTTCTTACTCACCGCGATGGCCGACTAGCTCAAATATCGGCGGCCTTAGATCGTAGGTTCAGATCATCAGCTATGTACTCTGGAATGTCTTCAAAAAAGGAAAGGAAAATGGAAATGGGCGCCAGAAATCAAAAGATTTCAAATAACAAGAAGAAAAATAAATTGCAAGTGACTAGCGTTTAATTAATCAACAATAAGAAGTTTTGAAATGTCAATAATCAATAATCAGGACAATTAAAATGTAGATAATGTAATGACAAAATTGTGTATCTTAACTGAAGGTTTCGACACGCATAAAATTAAGAACCCCTTTCGGGTTATTATAATAATTTACCAAAACCACTCGTGGAATAAGCTTATCACAGTCATCTAATAAAACCTTCTGTTAGGCTATTGAAAATAAATAGCGTGACTGTACCTTTTACATAGGGTCGAAACACACATCAAGAATAGCAAAATTTATAAACTGTGCATAATTAAATATAAGCATTAAAATTCAAATATTAAAACAAGAGCATGTATGAAATTGAACATTACAGGTTAATAATGGCAAAACGTATGAATATAAATTTTAAATATTGACGGGTTTAAAATACACAGATGTAAATTTCTGGTATTGAAAATAAGTCGAAGTAATATAAATCTCGGAGTAGCACCTACTAACCTCGAAACGTAAGCTGGACGTGAACGGCAATAATCATTGTTGAAGTCGCCGGGGAAGCGCCGAAAATTGCTGCAATAGCATCTTCAAACGGCAGCAAATACGCCGGACCCAGCAGGTGTCGAAAATGCGACAAGACTTGGCCTCCGAGATAAACTCGTTGTTGAAACGGATAATTAAGATTAAGAGCTAAGAAAGATATAATTAGTATGGAGATAATAAAACAGAAAAAGCGCAATCGTACCTGATTACAATCAGCCCTTAGAAAATACACTTGTCGTTGAAATTGGTTGAGCGCACGTAATTCGACATAATTAAAAACAAGGCTTAGCCGCGCCGGTATCGGCGGGCTCAAGCGAAGACAGCAAAGTGCCCGGACGAAGAATTTCGTTTCCTCGAGGAAGGCTCGCACTCTGATAAGAGATAGCACAGGTCAAAAGAGCAAATTGCAAACGATAGGAACTTGATCCAGGTACAAAATGCGTTGGTTTGGAAAATTTACGAATTCGAAATGCAAAAGGAATTATAATTTAACTAAAAATATACAGGTTAAGCCTGAAATAATTGGATAAATGGCGAAACAATTAGGCAAAGCCAAAAAATTGTTTCACGCTGTGTGTCATTATTTTGAAGTAGAATCAAAAGGAAGCAGCATGCAGTGGAAGAACTCCGAGATTCAACTGGGAAAATGATAATGGATTCCAAAGAACTAAATGATTTATGAGGCTTTCACGGCCATTGTCATTAAGTAACAAACGACTTCCGGGATTGGACCGTGTCATGATTGAGATCGAAGAACTCAACGTTTCGCCCACTTTCGTAAGGGGCTTCATCAGGAGGAAAAAAGCAAAGGAGCACGGTAACTCAATGTGTTAACCACGCCAGAGGCGAAACTCTTTGCAAAGGGAAGGGACAGAAGAGCACGGTAACTCAACGTGTGAACCACGTCAGAGGCGAAACTCGACTGACAGTCGTGCAAAGAGTTTCGCCTCTGGCGTGGTTAACACGTTGAGTTACCGTGCTCTTTTGCTTTTTTCCTCCTGATGAAGCCCCTTACGAAAGTGGGCGAAACGTTGAGTTCTTCGATCTCAATCATGACACGGTCCAATCCCGGAAGTCGTTTGTTACTTAATTCCAAAGAACTAATTCTTAACATCAACATAAAATCCATGCGGCCAGGGTGTAATCATTTTGCAAGATAATGCACCTGTCCACGTTGATGCACCTGTTCAAGATTTCGATAATAAGTATTGGACCATCCACCCCGCAGCGAGGATTTATTACGTTCTGACTTTCTGTTCCAGAATAGTTGTAAAATTTACTCCTCCAACGAGTCTCAGGTGAAACATCAACGTAAATAAAAAATAAATATATGAAGAATACCTTTATAGTTACTGTATTTAGTATATCACACTCTATAGATAGCCTTATTAGTATTTTTCACTTCAAATTATGAGAGTATATTAAAGCTCGGCCGGTTATTACGTGACACACATTCCCCCAATTTGAAGTCCACAGATGATTATAACATCCATTCCTCTAACCGCCAGTAGTTGTCCCCAACGCTGCCACCCAGATAATGCGCAAAGTCAAAAGTCGCAAACAGGAGCGCTGGAATTGCTCAGAGAACCAAATATACTTCCTTTAAAACGCTAATGCTTTGCCTAATACTGTGTAACTTTGTGCTTCCCCTGTTCAAACACTGCCTAGTCCTCTGCCCACGCTATTCCAGCAGCTCTATTCGTGGATCCGATCATCAGGAGTTCGCTCGAGACACCGTTTAAACAAAATTAGATCCTGAAAAGTCCCCTTTCGGCTTAGGATTTTTAATATCCTCACATCTCGGCCGAATTATTTTTTTAGTGAAAATTGTGTCGCAATGAAGAGCGGAGTGGTAGGTTACCACAAGATTGATAAATTCAAAACATCAATTGTAGAGGAGAGATATATTTGCTTTTCTAATGCTTGCTCTATGAAGCTGAGCCATTTATTTACTCTTCGTAACAATCCATTTCTGTAATGCGGAAAAGTTTCGATGTGCAAATCTGTTATATTACGGTAATTGAAAACTGCCCATTGAAATGTGTCTTAACGCAACAAGTCAAGTGCTGTAATAGGGAAAAATATCTATTAAATTAGCATTTAAATCTATAAAATAAAACAATAAAAAGTGAGAGAATTTCGCAAACACAAATAAATTCAGATCTAAGTCGTGTACTAATTACTTTGAATTCCTAGTGAAAGAGTGAATTCAACTCTTATGAACAGTAACTTAAAAAGTTGTAAAATGACAAGTAACTCAGTAAGGGCCGATTCTACAAACTAAGGATAAAGTTATCCAGGGAATAAATACCCTAAAAATGATTGCTGTAACAAAGGAAACTATGGCAACTATACCTCGGTTAGCTTAATCTAGGTATATACTTGCATTGTAGAACCGGCCCTAAATAAATCAAATTAGCTAGTAATTGAAAAACTGATTCAATATTAAAACGTATACAGGTAAAAAATTGTACAAACGGTCACAATAATGCACACACGACTGCCGATCAGGTAAGAGATGGGCCCAACGTTGCAAATCTTTTTATATAGTGCTGTCTATTGTCTCGTTCTTTTGAAATTTGGCACACTTAACCTGCTTCCCTGTCAGAAGATAGAGCGATCAACATATTTACAAGATCAGTACGTCACTGAGGAGTTTTAGGGGCCGTAGCTACAGAACTCTTGTTTAATGACATTTATGTAGGTGGCTACTAACGTTTTAAGTTTGTTGACGAAGTCTGTTCTGTTACGAACTACTTGATTAGGGCGAAAGTTACGTTGCGTATTTTTCACCTCGCGCCGAGATTCTCGCTTTGACCGGTTGGCGCTAAGATGCTTTGTCATGAGTGAGGTTATATATTCCTGTGCTTTTCTCTCCAGATATCTAAAAGCGTAACTATGTTATGTTCTTTCATTCGACCTACGAGGTAAGTCTCTGGTCTATTATACTAGCTCTTTCTTTTTGGCGTTTCCATTTATATTCGTGGTACTTACAGCGGTTTTCTCGTAGTCGTTATATTATGTCGTAGGTCTAGAGCTTTAGAGCTCATTTTCAGAGCCACTTGCCCGTTATCTTCGTCGTGGCTCTAGCAGCTCTGTTAGCCTTATGTTTGCATTGAGCTGTATTTTGATGTTTTGTGGGAAG
Source organism: Agriotes lineatus (assembly GCA_940337035.1). Lineage (NCBI taxonomy): Eukaryota > Metazoa > Arthropoda > Insecta > Coleoptera > Elateridae > Agriotes > Agriotes lineatus. The sequence goes on along the minus strand of CALNHX010000981.1, from coordinate 158,751 downwards.
GTGTCTCGAAGAGATTTGGATGCCTCGTAGTGAGAGATTTGTCGTTTTTAAGTAACTACTACTGCGTTGATGTGCCAAGTCCCAATGAAATCCACTGGAATTCTTCAAATTTTCTTGAGTATTGCTCGCTTTTGTAAACGTTATTTCTTGCTGTCACACGTTACGACCATTGCATTTATTGTGCCACGTGCCAACGTCTTCTAGAGGGATTATTTAAATCTCCTGGCGCTTGGCTTGCTCACGTAAACTTTATACTTTACAGTTGTGTGTTAGTTGAATTTCTGTCTAACCACAGTATCTTTATATTGGGTTTACCCCATCCTTTTACTATTTGAAGAGCTTTAATCGTTGATAATTGATATAGTATTGCTGGTTAGAATTATTCTGTTGACTACTGTATATGTATTATTGACATGTGGGTTTTAGTTATTGTAAACCGATTTTTGATCTCTCTATCTTGAAATATTTTCAGTTTTTAAGTTCTCATTTCTGCCTGGACTATTTATTGTTTAAAGACTCATTGGCGCCTCATTGTAATAATTATTGTATTTAAGATTTTGTACTGAAGCCACGCCATCTTTACCACAGCTGGCCGGCCCTAGAATGTGTCCGTGTAGACACGATAGTCACGATAGTTAAATTATTTGATTTTCTTTTAATTTCGTTTATGCGATAACTAACGCAGCTATTTATTTAGTACATTATTCAATTTATGTATGTCTGCGTCGATGTAAGAATCACTTTTACAAAATTATTCTCTCTTTATATTATATTAAATACACTGTGCACGTTTGCCATCTTTTGGTTCTGTAGAGCATTAGGTCATGTGCTAAATGTTTTTCACACATTGTGATAATAATTTAAGCAAGTTAGTTACAAGTCACGTGAAAACTCATTACATTGGGGACTGCTACAAATACAAAAGATCTATGAGTGCGTCAACGTGTTCATTATTTGCATTTCCGTCTAATTTAGGCGCCAGTTTGACGTTGATCTCGTAGGATTTAACCATTCCTAAGGCGTTGCCTAGACGTTTTTAATTCTGTTCTCTTCAAAGACCAATGCTGATTTGTTCGTAGTCAATCTTGGAACTGAAGCTGCCCATTTCTGTTTTGTCAGTCCCTGGCCGTCTTGTCTTTACGCGCGAAGTTGTATACATTCAATTTAAGCTGTTAGAACCCGCAATGGCTGCCCCTTTTTCGCTCACGAGGTGTGACTTTCCTGTTTTCCGTTGATAGGCGCCAGATAAGCTGCTGCATGCATCGATACGTTTTGTAAAATTACCACTTTAGTGTACTACCCCTTAACTGAAAACGGGTGAATATCTGGTAGGAATTTTCTTATCGAGCAACGTTACATCAGGAGCAGGCAAAATTCTTAGGTTTGTTTGTTGTAGTTCCAGCCTTCAGCGGTGACCGACGGTAAATGTATGTTACTTGAATATAATTCTTACATTTAATGCAGTGTAGCTTATTGAATAACTTTCTGGTGATAATGTGATTCCATCTCTGGCAGTTACATCAGCTTATACCTTATATAGATCATATACATGTTTCCATATCTCCAAAGCCAATTTTGGTTTTACTATCGCCAGTGAGTCTGCTTTTCACCGACGTAGTGTGAACACTTTTTTGCAATAAGCGGGGTGGTAAATCGGGTTTCCCCATGTCTAAACAGCAAAAAAAATCCATTATACTGCATCCTAGCTTATTCTTGCTTCCCCTACAAGGAATTTGTGCACAGAAGCAACTTATTCCCCACTCATATTTTATTTTGGCAGTACATCAGCTCTAAGGTTTTAGAAAAATGTGATAACAATTATTTATTAGTGGATAGTGTAAATAATTGAAAACAATAAAAGTTTAAAAGTCTTACGAACAAGATTAAGTAAGGGAACAACACGAATTAATAAAATAAAGGATAACACAGGCGGTGAAACAACAAACAGGAAAGAAATACTAACAGCCGTATTCATAGTCGTTCGCCAGCGGATCGCCGGCGACTCGCCGGAGTTTCGTTATGAATAGTATGTTGGCGGCACTGTACGTCTATGTCAAATTCGAGGTGATCAGGTTAGATTTTCAGTCAGTTTTGACAGAAACTGACACAAAATCTAACCTACTAACCTCGAATTTGACATAGAAGTACAGTGCCGCCAACATACTATTCATAACGAAACTCTGGCGAGTCGCCGGCGATCCGCTGGCGAACGACTATGAATACGGGCGTAAGAGTAGTTGAAAAGTACTACACTAAACTATACAAGTCACAGCTAGAAGAAGAACACCTACAAAACCACGAAAACATAAGGGCACAAACAACAAAATTAAACATCATAAACGTTGGTTCCGAAGACATACCAGATGTCACCAAAGCAGAAATACAAAACGCTCTTCATTAAATGAAAAACTCAAGAGCACCAGGTCACGATGGGTTAATAAGTGAACAACTAAAATATAGAGGAGAAAAGGTGATGAATCTAGTAAAAAGATTAATAAACAAATGTTTGGAGACAGGAAACATACCAGACTCCTGGAATACTGCAGTGATCATTCTTATACATACAAAAGGACCTAAAGACGATTTAGAAAACTATAGGCCAATCAGCCTATTATCCCATCTCTATAAACTGCTCACAAAAATCATAGCTAACCGTATAAGTAACAAATTAGACGCCTACCAACCGGTGGAACAAGCAGGATACAGAAAAGGATTCGGAACCAACGACCAATTGCAAAGCGTAAAACAGATAATACAAAAATGCAGCGAATACAACATACCAATAGTACTCGCCTTCTTAGACTACAGAAAAGCTTTCGACACCATAGAGATACCACACATAATAAAAGCCCTTGACGATTGCCGTATAGACTCCAGATACACCCAAATAATAAAGAACATATAGAAAAAAGCAACATCCATAGTAAAATTACACGAAACAACTGACGAAATTAAAATAGGAAGAGGGATAAGACAAGGTGACACGCTGTCACCTAAACTATTCACTCTAGCTCTAAAAAATATATTTAAACAACTGAATTGGGAAAATAAAGGTCTAAATATTGATGGAAAGCAATTATCAAACTTAAGATATGCAGATGACACAGTTTTAATCGCAAATGACGAGAAAGAAATGCAAACAATGTTACACGAAATATACGACCAATCTAAGAGAGCACGATTAGAACTGAACATGAGAAAAACAAAAATTATGATAAATGACGAAATAAAAGGCACAGACCGGTTTATAATCAACAATGAGGAAATAGAGGTTGTCGAACAGTATACATACTTGGGGCACAACTTAACACTCGGCAAAGGATATCAAGAAGCGGATATTCAGCGAAGAATAAAATTAGGTTGGGTGGCATTCGGTAAACTGGCAAGTATACTAAAATCAACAAAATTCACCAAACGCCAAAAAGCAAAAATATACAATACATGTGTCCTACCGGTACTTACATATGGTCTTGAAACTAATGCAATCACAAAGAAAATAGCAGACAAAATGGCAAAATCCCAAAGAGCTATGGAAAGACAAATGCTGGGCATAACTCTTCGGGAAAGAAAAAGAAATGAATGGATGAGAAAGCAAACCGGAGTGAAGGATGTAGTAAAAAGAATAGCCCAACTGAAGTGGAGTTGGGCAGGACATGTGGCTAGAAGGACAGATAATAGATGGGCTACAAGACTGCTACAGTGGAGACCAAGAACAACGAGAGGAAACGTAGGAAGACCAGTAACCAGATGGTCGGATGACATCCGGAAGGTGGCCGGTAAAAAGTGGATCAGACTGGCCAATCAGAGAGAAGAATGGAACCGAATCGGGGAGGACTATGTCCAATATTGGACCAACAAAGTCTGAAGAAGAGAGAGAGAGAGAGAGAGTGGATAGTGTAACAACACAAATAGCCCAGACATATTAGATTAAATTTTACCAAAACATAGAAATAAATAATGTCTCCTAGGCAGTAATACAGATCATTGCGGTATTTATCATCTGGGTTTGTTGGAGATCAAACCATTAATTGTCTAATGCAATGGAATTCGGCAACCATGCGATGAAGGCAGTCCTCGGTTGCAGTTTCTCCGACATGAATCTATCAAGAAAAAATGAAATGTTGCGGATGGTATCCTGTGGGTGTAAATCTGAATGCGGGACTTGGTGTTCTAGTAGAACTGCAGGCCTCGATTGCTCAATAATGTGCATAAATTGCAGGGGTCGAAGCTGCAGTAACGATACTCCAGTAAATGAAGGTGAAGTCGACGATGATCAAGACGAAATATGAGTAACCAACCATATTATACTTAAAACGAAAGAAAGGAAACCAACATTTAATTTGTTCAATGTTCCGGCTCTACTCATTTTGTGGACACTAAGTTTTCGAGTTTTATTCTAAAATAAAAATATATTGCGTGTAAATTTTTTTTCAATATTGCTTTTACCTTTTTTGACCTTTTTCCAAACACTAAATAAGCTTCTCTTGGAATAAATATTATTATTATTATTGTATACATGTATTAGATAAAATACATGAATAGTAAGTTATATATACTTATTAAGTTATATATTGATGGCAAAACACGATATGTATAATAATATCCTGTATAAACCCGAAATACCCGCCTATGCCTTTTTTCATCATGAAGCCGGCACAGGACCGTTTAGGACTTTTGGTATGTTATTCAGTACACTAAATAGAATATTTCTACCAATTTCCAGATTTACATAATTTTTTCAAGGCCAAACCCTAATATGTCTGGGCTAAAAGCGCGTCAGGGCTAATTTGAACCATTTCCTCCCCAATATGTGAACAACTGCGTGGGTACTTAATAAAATACAATGCCGACAAGAGCACTAATTTTTCATCTAATTAAATATATAATTTCAGAATTTCAAGTATTTCCAGCTAAATTTACTAAAATATATGGAAAATCATCCTACAGGAACAAATCATTGCTAATATCACGTTATGGCTTAAGATTTTACAGTAGCGATGAGATTATGGTATGGTAAAAGCAAAATCAAGTCCTTGTGTACAAGGTGTAAAATTGAATAAACCAAAAAAAATACCGTACTCAGCGAGTCAGGGTTCCCGAAATACCTATTTCCGAAACCCAGTCATCTGGCGCACCGTTAACGTCGTACTGGGTGATGCGGTCAGCATCATGCCTTCGACAACTACCTTACTTTTCCTACTTCCACAATCGTGGTTTTGGTACCCAATTTTTCAAGCGACTGGGTGAGCCGCTCGCCATTTGCCAGATGTGAAAATTAAATCCCGCACCGTAGCACTGCAGTCGAGCTCTCTAACCGCTCGGCCACGCTGGCGATAAGCGTTTGAAGTAGTCTAGTAAATGTATAGTATATTTGTTGTAAATGTAACCTTGCAGTTTTCTAAGATTTTTTCTTTACTTAGTTATGGCAACGCATGTACACTCTTGTATATTGTACCATTTAATTTATTCCATAAATATGACCAGTGAATGCCCCTCTTAGACTATTTCTTTCGACTTTGCCTGATATCACAAGTCTTCCAAGGCAATCGCATTCTTTACGCGTTTGGCCAAAATACTCTAGAAAATATCTAACGAGTCTATTGCTTGGTCTTTCAGAAATATGGAGTTTGTCTAGATGTTTGTGGTTTTCTACATCAATGCAAATTCGACATCAGCAATATATTTTAAACGCACCGCTTTATCGGCGAGCTGGTTTCGTTATCGTTCCGTGTAAATATGTCATAGTTGTGTGATGTTATCACCTGCACAAATTAAATGTACACATTAATAATGTGCAGGAAACGCCGTCAACTGCAATTATACTTGAAGCATGACGATAAGCAAAACGAAAGTAGTGCGCAGTCCGTGAGCTAATAGCACGGCACACCCTACCTTAATTCCAACAAGCATTGACCCAGATGATCGAGGACCTGCAGAGTATAAGAGTAAGATGCTCGGCCTGTTGAATGCAGTTGAGTCCAGCGAGCAGTCCAGTCTAGCTCGACTTAGAGGGGCCAACAGCCTGTATGTCCCTGGGCTTAGGCAAAGCCACCTGTAGCCAAAGGAAGCTTTCTCGTCGAGCCCGAACCCATCGTTTGATTCTGCCAAGCAAGTTTCCGCCAGAGTTGCCACCTGAAAGAAACCTCGCGAAACTACAAATACCTATCCTGAAACAGTTCTCCTGGCCACCGTCTTGGTTAAAGAGTGTTCAGGGCACTTCATGCCACACGTAGGAATATGGTCTGAGGCATGGCGACTTAGGGTCGCCGAAATATTTCTTTCCGAAACCCAGTCAATCTGGAACACCGTTAACGGCGTACTGGGTGATGTGTTAACATTACACCTTCGAGGACTGCCTTACTTTCCCTTCGTCTACAACTGTGGTTTCGGTACTTAATTTTTAAGACCGCTGGGTGGGCCGCCCGCCAGTTGCCAGATCTAGGGACTGAACCCCGTACCGTGGCACCGCAGCCTGAGTTGCCTAACAGCTCGATCACGATGACAAGGTCTTTGATACCACAAGGATATCTCCTTGAACTAGTCATAAACCATTCTCTTAGCCACCGTGTTCGGTACCAAAGTAAAGGTAAATTAATGGACATCGCCCGCTGATCACCACAAGTTGGCAGTCAACAATCAGTAATAGTACCCTTAAAATGACCCACTTTTACCCGATGGCGTTTGTCAACAAACAGCCATTTCAACATTGTTAGTTCTAGGTTTGCGCTCCAGGCTGGGCAGTGCAAAAAATCCAGCCACTTTCTCGAGCCTTCATCGCTAGCTTGGCGCTTTGCCCTCTTAACACGAATTTGTTTTTATTTATGCAAAACTGAAGACCCATATACTTAATCAATCTAACGTACTTGGTTATTGGCTCTGCCTACTATCAGAATATTGCCTTTTGACCTATTTATCTTTAAGTCTCACTCTGCGCCTACATATTTTATGCGTTCCAGTGGTTCAATCATCTCTTTTTGTGAGTTAACTAACAAGATGGCATCGTCTGCATAACGCAACGTGATATTTTTCCTTTTATACGTATAACCTCTTTCCAGCGATCATTTGCCTCCCTTACAGTCCACTCCGATAGAGGTTGAATAACAGTGGCGAAAGAATGCCATTGTTCCATGCCTCGGTCGACCTTAAATGAAGTACTCCTTGAGTTGCTCTATAATTTGTCGATCGTTCGGTATTTGCTTCCTCGTTTCGCCACCTGGCAAAAAGCTGGCTTGCTTTTGTAGAGTTTGAGGGTGTATTTAATCTTCCTACCCCGATCGTTGATCGTGGATGGGTCTTAGCAAGTAACGCCTAGATGTTAACGGTAATGAGAGGGATGGTTCATGTGTGTTACTGTTCTGTGTGGTTGTTGCTGTGAATAGAGTATCTGATTTCTAATTTAAACTACCACCAACTATAGCGCAAGCTACGCAGAACAAATCTTTTAATTTAATTTACGTATTAAACAAGGGGTTAAGTGTAAGAGCAGAACTTCACTTCCTTGGAAGTGATTTTCTGAACTTCGCCCTATTGACACACATTCTGTTTTATTTCAATCTGTATTTTGTAAATTTTCTTGTATTTTTTTTGCTGTGTCAATAAAAGACATTATTATTATTATTATTATTATTATTATTATTATTACTAAGCAAGTAAGCGAATGGTGCGATCATTCAGAGTCACATGGGGGGGATCAAAATTAATTGTTTTTTAAGAGTTTTTTAAGAATTAGCATTTGTGTATGCTCCATAATGCAATTTTATTAGTTAACAAGCGTATGCCGAGTGATTCATAAGAGAATGCAATCTTGCCATTTTAAAGATAGGCACCCCATAAAATGCTATTTTAACTTAATAGACGTAAGCGAAGTGCACGTACCTGGATTACAAATTGAAATTGGAAATGTTCATAAAATCAAATATTGTTTAGCGTTTAAATAAACAAACAATTTTAATTTAGTTATATCAATTATAAATATGCCATTCATAGCAAGTGCCTGCGGTCCTTGGCAGTTCCAATATTAAATTAAATATCGCAATACCTAATGGCAAGTATTTGGGTTGACTGTATTTGGTATTGCTGCAAACCTAGTACACGTTTCCGAATATTCTAACACATTACTTTGTAAAATAAATCTGTGTAGATGTTATGCCATGCAATGTCGATGTATTCTCGACTTTCGACTCTGTGTGGTTAATGTTAAGCCACCACCGGGGATTCATATACATAAATTTCCGCTAATGTATCATCCCCTGAAACTTTTTTCGATGTTCAGGGAGCTTGATGAGCAGCCGCCCAAATTAGAACCTGTGACGGCCGTAACAGGGCTGCAAACATAAAAGCGAAACGACAAATGATAACCCAGATTTCACTTTGAGGGTGGAAGATGTGCCTGGCTGGCCTAATTTTGTATCCGCAGTTGCAAGCATTGTTTGCTGGTACACATTTGTGCGGTGCAGGCAGGCGTGTTTGGATGTTGATACGAATACGAATCAAAACGATCCGCTCTAATTGGTTATTAATTACTAATATCGTTTAGACAGTCAAGTGCGCCGCGAGCGGGCCTCATAAACTGCAGGGAGACGGGGGTGAATAGCTAATTAATCCCGCGGTAGCGATATGTGTTTACCTAATCCATTCTTATTTGCTCTCGCTTATATGAAACGGGATGATACACGTCGGCTAAATTGCCTCCGAAATCGGCGAAGACCTGTCCCGAATGATATTGCCGTCTGTTCCATGTGCGATCGATTCTGTCAAGACCTCCGTTTGAGAGCAAAAGATGTCCAAATTAATAACTAGGGTTAGGCAATGCATATTTGAATACACTCTGACAAAGTATTTTAAGGTTTGGGTGGCCACTCATGCCATCCATCATTTGAAATGACAACATTAGGTTACATAATTTACTTTCTCATTTTCGTCGACGCCTATCAATTCCCTTATACTTGTACGACTCCACCATTCTTTCTACCCTTAAATGCTAGTTCACTGGATTTTATTTCTCTAATCAAAGAATGTTAGATTGGTGCTATTTGAAGTTGTAGTGTAACAAGTGATTGAAAGCTACATACACATCAATACGGATACTAAGTGTCTGCATCCGTTCATAAATGTGAGAACATTAATATTTTATCTATAGATAAATCTAGCAAGTGGGGTCTAAACGCCAGTACATAGAGTAACCTTCTACCCACGAACAGTTGTCCGTTGTACTTTTAATGCTACTGAAGGAGGTCACATGATATGTCTAGCTCTTAATTATCGACACAGACGTGAAAACCTGTCATGTGAGAATTTATAATTTAAAGATCTGTTAGTTGCTGCCTAATTTGTTTGCAGCTTCTCTGTAAACGCCAACCCAACACTTTGCTACCTAGAGTTGACACTATACTGCTCAATGGGAGCAGCAGATTAGACTTCCAAGCATTACTGGCTAAATGTGCAAGTTTATTATAGACACTAAACAATTTGAAAGCTCAGTTGCAAAATTATTAAAAAAAGAGACAGGTGAAATAGACGTTTACCAAACTTTAAAGCGAAAAGAGGAACGGTGAATTACTAATGGAATTGTGAGTTTAAAGGTACAGCAAGATTTTCTTGACACATTACTGGGCTAGATATTGATTGACCTTTTCATATCTGGTCAAAAGGGCACAGTGTGAGCAAAATATTATATTATTACTACATTTCTACCAAAACAGGATGTATAGCAATTACCCTATGATTGTTTCAGGGTGTGATAGATCTCTGAACTATTCAGCTAGTACCCGTTTTGCATACATGTTTATGTGTCATTTGGACGCTCGTCGCATCAAGGCAAGTGTCGTATTTTATGGGACAACTCAGGTTGAGTGGTCCACCTTGTCTTTGAACTCATATACTGCACGTGCGAGCGTGACCGATTGGGGTTGTTGTGTCGTTTACTGTAGGCCTTGAAGTTTTTGTTGTAGAAGGGCGGCAACCCTTATAATACGACGTTTGAACGAATTTTTTGTGAGAACTCATTAGCAGCCTGGCATGTGTTCGCGAAGCTATCGCTGTCGTTTTGATATTTTGTCGTGCAGCTTTGCATTTCGCTCTTACGAGAGGATCATCCTCCCTGGTTGGTTCCGCCACTGTCTTACATTGAGTTGATGCAGTACCCCGTTGGTGTCTTCTGCAGTATTTGGAAGCAGGAGCCGTTGCAGTAACATAGGACAACAATTTGCAGCCAGCCAAGCTATTTAAAGGTACATTTTTTTAATAACGTCTAAGAGTGTAACCTAAGTGTACAGGGCAACCTTTTATTATGTGTACTTTTTCATTTGTTAAATCATTATAGTTCTTACCTGTCATTTTCAATTCAATTACCGCCAGTTTACATGGGTGTTTAGCTTTATGCAGTGGCCTTGTCATGTGTTACAACCGCTACTTAATATAGTTTAATTTCGCCCTTTATTATCGCTATCTGGTTATAGTTTTAAGTTCATTTGCATTGCAATAGTTTATGTCAGTGTACCGAATATTTTAAATAGTTTTAGATGGTACGCAACTTACCTCACTGCCATATACTAACATATTTGATATTTGTATGTGCATTTTTATACATACCCCAATATTTTGCCAATAAGTTTGATGTTAATTTAACTGTGGTTTTCTGTGTTATTCTGCATGCGAGTGGCGTATTGTATTTTACAGTGTAAAAAAAGTTTGGCCAGCTGATCAAGTGGATTTTCGAAAGGTAGGTCCGATGGTGCTGAACCAGCTCGCTGACCAGAATACTGCCAAGCTTAAAGTTGAAAGGTAAACACGTTATGCTTCCACTTCTCCTCAGTGGGTTCACCTGTGCATTTGTGGGGGCGCCTTATTATTTAGATCTGTTTACCGTCTATTAGGTCGTTGCTTTCGTGTTATCTCGTGTTGGACCACCCCTCGTTCCACTAAAGCCTAGTCGGCAACTCTTATTATAGGCTGGGCAGCGGTCCTATGAGAGTTGCATACCCTATTTTGTGAGTTATTGTACGCGCTAGTCATCTAGCCTTATCCTGGCTTGTCGTAAATATTGTTATCGTTTTAGCACGTAACAAACGTTCTTCAACAAATGTTAAAATTACCCTATGATTCTCTCAGGGAGCAGCAGATTCACGATAATTACCAAGACACCAACTTTTTCTTGTTTAACCTGTTAATATGGTACCATTTTCTGCCTCAGTCTTATTCAAATTTCAACTACTGACTGCGCTGACAAATTTTTGATAACCTATTAAGAGGATCGTTGTCTTATGCTCTTCGGTTTTGATTAATTATTATCGTATAGCGATTACCCTAAGACTACTTCAGAAAAAACCAATCTTCGTATTAAACCTGCTAATCTGTTAATATGGCATGATTGTGCGTCAGTGTTTTTTAAATGTTAAGTTCTAATTGTGTTACCAACGCTTCGATGGCCTATTAAGGGGTTTGTCTACTATTATCTGGTATTCCGTTTGACTATTATCGTATCGCCATTACCATACGACAGTTTGATGGAGCAGAAGATAGCAACCTTTTTGTCTTCAACCTGTTAATCTGTTCATATGGTACCCTTTTTGCATCGGTTTTCTTCTAATGTTAACTGTTAATTATTGTACTACCAACCCCTTGAAGCAGCGGACCTCTGAAAACAGACAAGAAAACGTTCTATTTTCTTAAAACCTGCTAATCTGTTCAAATGGTACTGTTTTTGCATTAGTGCTGACTGTGCTTTTAACTTTTTGAGGGTCTATTAAAAAGATTACTAACCTAATTTTATCGTAGAAAGATTACGTAATTATTGCTTTAAGGTCAGAGGATCTCTCATAATATCGAGGATAATAATCCCTTCGCCTCTAACTGTTGATCTGTTTATATGGTACACTTTTTGCATCAGTTTTCTTCAAATGTTAACTGTTCATTGTGCCATCAACTATTTGAAGGTCTATTAAGAAGTTGTGGAATCCCGATTTCCGTTATTACTGTTATGTTAGGATTTATATTTAACGTCTTCTCTTTCCTAAATATGATGGTTGTTCTTATCTATGTGATTATTATGTCATCTAACAATGCATCGTTATTTGTTGTTCTCATCTGATCAGATTTATTTATTAATTGAAACTGTCGCGTGTTAATCTCATACCCAAGCGATTAAAAAGCATTATTTGCTTAATAAAATATATCTCAGTACAACCTTACATCGAGTAGATGTTTAGATCTCTGTTGTGCATAGGAATATTTTATGAAGATTCTTGAAATATTCATGGTTTTACTGTATTTGTTAGTCTAGCATTTCCTTCATAATTATATTAAAAAGTCGGAGATTTTAGTCATGTTGTTGGTGTTTAGTTCTTACACAACAACGAAGTTGAAAAGTAGTAGGCAACCGGGTAGTCGGCTTTGGCCGCCTAGGAAACACAGCTCCCCGAGGTTTGCAAATGAGAAGCCGATGAATGAAAGGGATTCCAACATTCGAAGACTACTGAATAAGGAGCTCAAGAAATAAACGGGTGAATATTCAGTTCAAGCAACATCCGTACAGTAAGTATCTAAGATATGTGGGTACACTTTCATGAAATGGAAGAGCTACGGTTTATGTTAATTAAAAAAATACATAACGGTCTCTTGGTAGATAACATATGAAAGAATGCTAGCCAAGAAGAAGCATATTAAAATGAGCTTTAGTGGAAAGGGCTTTATGAAATGTCCATGATATCATTTTTCACCTTTATCAACTATTGCCTGTATGAGTATGGTGCAATTACTAGAAGAGAGCAGCTGAACTGAATTGGCTTAAAGAAGCAGAATATAGAAAATAATGTAAATGGGTTGGGAGGTCCTATTTAGTACAATGAGGATATAAGTACAGTATGGATATATCGTAAATAATAAATAGAGAAACAGCAATCGAACGATTGATCAGATGAAGGTTTTAACTGACCAAAATTTACAAGTCATGGGTAGTGAAGAAACAACATCGACTCGGTGACGTAGTTCAGAATATGATTTTCGCTACGAGGAGTCAAAAGATGGTAGAGAGCGAGATTGAAACGATCATATCTTCTACTGACAGATGTGAACTCGAATCAGAAGTGTAGAAGAAGTGATTTTGGTTAACTGTACTACCATACATAATGTTTGAGGCTTTCGCGGTTACATGAATTGTCAATATTAGAATTACATTTCGGCTTAGACCGTGTCGTCTTCGTAGATAATCACCCAGCATTAGTTGGATTAACGTGCCTAACACCTTGTGAAAGCAAGCAAGGGTTTGTATAACGGTTACGTTTTTTAGTGGCTCGTGAACTGTTAGAAGCCACCCATGATTTGGTCTGAGTTATTAGAGTACCTTGTGAACAATAACACCTAGGCATATTTTGCCTTTTTACTGTTCGTGCACCCATATAGGATAACGTTTCGCATGACATAATAACACGGACCAAATCATAGGTGGCTTGTAACAGTTCACAAGCCACCAAAGAACATAACCCTTACACAAACCTTTGCTTGAGTTCGCAAGATGTTAGGCACATTAAGCCAACACATGTTGGTTGTTTATCTACAAAGACGACGCGGTCTAAGCTGAAATTTAATTCTAATATGGAGTACGATAGGCAATACAAGAACAATACGTACAACCCATAATTTCCTCTGCAAATGTCAGTTTTATGAGGTCATGGTTTCATATTTATTATATGAAAGTACATAGATCTTAAGCAGCATCACAACTTACTAATAAGACGAAGCAGTCGACGGAAATCGATAGATATCATGCGAAACTCGTTATCAGCAAACGCAAACAAAGCAGAATGTTGAACAAAGTCGTCGTAGATGACTGCACGCTACATGAGCACAAAGTATCGTATACATGAAATTGAATCCATTTATTATTTAAGCGGCAATGCTTTAAAGTTGGGCGCGCGTGTGTGTTAAGTTTGAGACTTCATCAATAATTCCCGAGTTTGAGAGCTTTCGGTAATATCGTGCGTCTTCATTTCGGACTGAAAAGTCGGCGCCGCCCACACGAACGCGGCCTATTAATCAATATTTCACTTATAACGTGCTTGTCAGACTAATAATGACACATGCACTGCGAAATTTTGAAAAATTGGTCCACTTATTGCCATTTAGCCGTCGACGGAGGCTTGACAAAGCTCAGAAAAAGGTGATAAATAAATAACATGCGTCTTTGGGACTTTGCGGATTTGTTGAAAAATCATTCGCCTTCCGCCGAGAAAGTTTTTCCAACTGCTTTGATACCGTGGGATTCTGCTCGCGCTCATCAATTTGTCAAAATCTTTGGTTTTTGAATTTATGCAAGAGCTTAAAGAGCTAGAATATGAAGACTTGATTTTTATTATTTGCAGTTGCTTGTGCTCGTACAACGTTTAGTTTCCCTGATCTCCGTTGCGAAAGTAGCGCATCCTAACGAAAATTAATATTAACTTTGGCATTTACAAACTGAGGGTTTGCTGTTCCACTACAAAGTTAGCCGATTATATTGATAAGAAACTGATATAGATGCTAATTGAAATTGCTAATCCATCTTGTAAAGAAACTAAATACGCGATAAGTTTTTATGAGTAGCATTCAGCGCCAGTTTATTGTAATAGAATATGCAAGCATGTTTTGTATCAACTAATGAGCTAAAAGATACTCTTGGGATTCCTTCTCTGCTTTCTCTGACTACAAAGTTTGGACGTTTGAGAGTGGTAAACACTGGCTTATTACCGTTCTTATATCGACTTTTTTTCATGATTCTTCTTACACTACTTACATCATAATTCATGAGCTTCTTCTTTCTTCTTCTTCTTCCTCTTATTATAGGCCAGTGACCTGTTTTTACCACAAAGTGGTTCTGTGAGCCCTCTTTGCCCTTAGGCCGGGTAGGTGGCTAGCCTTGCCCGTCGAAAGTGAGTTCCCTTGTTTAGGGGTAACGACTACCACAGGTGTTAGCGTGGAGCCGGAGAGCGTACGATTTTTAAAATGCTACTAGAGTCTGCCGGGATTCGAACCCAGGCCGGCCGCTTGAGAGGCGAGCATTTGCTCGCGGGGCCATCCGCTCACCATGAGCAAAGTAAGAAAACAGAAAGACAAAAAATTAGAGCTTCCGAAATGAAGGTATTGAGATTGATATTGGGTGTAACTCTATGAGACAGATAAATATGCTACATACAAGATGTGATTAAACAGATTAAAGCAAGAACGAATGGATGAGGATACACTAGGTCAAATTTCTATGACCAAGAGGGAAAATTCTTCCTGGACGACCATCTGCAAGATGGGTCCAAAGCTGTTTTTGCTCCTCTACATAATGAGGCACTACATGCAGGGATTACCCTCAATCATCAGAAAAGGAATAAGAAGGCTCTCACATAGACACGTTTTCTAACAGTACCTTCTGAAAAACACTATTCAATGATATTAATTAGGACAAATACTTTTTCTCTATTTTCGTTGAATGACTACCAAGAATACACAATTATGAAGTCTTTCTATTATGCTTTGGTATCGGTTTTGGTAATTTTAATGCCTATCATAAGAATCTTGTGTTGGAATGAAACTACTTCTTAACGTAGTTATGACGTATGACCTACATCCTATATATTGGCACATATCCTTGTTCGATTCTAAGGATATGTACAACTACTATAATATGAGGCAGATAATAGAAAAATGTTCTTCGTGTAATGTACCTGCTATGTTCTGTCCTTCGACTAGGCTAAAGCTTTGGGTAACATCGAAACGGGCTAGTTGGTGTCACCCCGGTAATTAACCACATTCTGCCAGGTATAGGACTGGACTGCATTTCTTATATTGTAGTAATTAGATTAAAACGTATCGTGTAATTAAACTTGCAGTGAATGTTCCGCGGGCACGAATAGGGAAGTGCAAACCAGCGGAAAATTGATCCCGTGTGCCGTTATTACATGCATGCGACGGAGTTGTGCAGCAGTTTGATGCAACTTCGCTTTGGAGGCAGCGGAAAGGCAGTCGAGCAGCAATAAGCGACCTGTGCGTGCGTCCAAGATAAAGGGACGACCAAGCAAAGTATTAAAAAGTGGGATTGAGAGTTTCTTGAGTCGAAATACAGCCTCGAGAGCAGATAACTACCTTGGAATCAACAACGACGTACCGATAATTTGTCAGCGCCGAAAGCCGCCTTGCCAACTTGAACGGAGCAGTCGATCTTGTAAACGTCCGAGATCATTTGGAGCAACTATAACGCAAGGTTAGTTTCTAGAAATAACCATACCAGTGAATTATGAAGGGATTACAACAAATTACACAATAGCTGAAGCGAGCAATACGCGCCCGGAAGCAACGTGCGTACCTCCTGAATTAGCACATCGCGTCAGCTGATTTCAAACTACCGAAGTCAGGGCTGCATTAAGTGAAATTTGTGCGCGAGAGTACGCCTTGTTGGCACGATTTGCTTTTGACTCATCGTAGCGCATTGACGATTACACGTCTATTTAAAGTGGGAAATTGAAAATCGAAATAAGATGTGTGTATGTTGATACAAAGCTAAATTTTTTTCCAACGCTAAGCACAAGTCTTGGAGTTCTCATTGTAGTAGCCTTTTAGTAACATTTGTCTTTCAGTCGTATAGTATTTTGGTTACATGACAGACTTATATCTATTGATTTAGTCGCTTTTTTGTGTAGTACAGCACTCCACGAACATACTAACAATTATTATTAAAATAGGAGGAATGACGCAATGCTACAGTGTCTCGGCAAAATTATTTCACGTATTGCTTGATTCTATGAGCAAACCAATCAGCTGATATGGAATAGGTGATGATATAGCTTTAATAGAAGATTGCATAAACAAAGCCACTAAAATGTTAAACAAATTTTACTCGGCTTCGAAAAAGTTTAATTGAACAGATATGTAGCCAAAACAGAAGTAATGATCAACTTCTTTATGACTGAGAATATTCAGTAGTGAACAGATGTGACTAAGGAAGCGGAGAGAATGACTACCTGAAAGTGGAACTGGGCGGCACACTTTGCGAGGACAGAAGATAATAGGTAGATAAAACGCATTTTATAGTGCGACTGTAATGTTGCGTAGCGACACAGGGTAACCCGCCAACTCGATGGTCCGATGGTCAGGCGCATTAACCATAATTGGATGCACGCTGCACAAGACAGATATCTCTTGAAGCACTTATGAGAAGCCTATTGGACTTAACGCTTAACCCTCACTAGCGTCACGCTGCGCTGCTATGTTCACCCCTTGGCTTGTCTAAAGATAATAGCATTCCTGTAATCGCTGCTAAATGAAATACACTTCTACATTTCTCTCCTTGAAAATATGTCCTCCATAAGATATTTTCTGCCACTTATGGTGGTCAACAGTTATCGTACTTTCCTCTACTTCATTAATATTATTTAGAAGTAGTCCTTCGATTGTGACCGATAGAATAAAAGTGTCATTAGTGTATTCAATCGTTCTTGTTGGTAATACGTTTAGTTTAGTACTAAACAAATGCGACATCTACTCCAGTGTTTCCTTCAATATTCGACCAGACGAAAGGTTATACCGCCAGAGTTATAGTATACATCCCTTACGTACGCCTCGCCTCGTTGTATGTTAATTTTATTGGTGTATTATTAGAACACCACTTCTATAATTCAAATAGAAAGCAAATGCCATAACAAATTTAGAATTACGAGAAGCGTGCGACGAGGCTGCATTCTTTCACACGTGTAAAAATTTCCAACCTACGCAATTGAACAACAAATAAAAATGAGCAACTAAAGCTTAGAAAAACACACAACCATCAGCTTGGAATAATGTCTGCATATTAACTCCACAAAAACGAAAATTATTATTATCGACAAAGATCTGGTAACAAATCACGTTAGCAGAAAAGCGTAAATTTTCCGACACATTCTGATGGCAACAGCCTCAACTCAACTGACCATAATTTAGAAATATGTATCCAGACATAACATTCACGCATGAAAGACAGTAGACGAGAGAAGGATACATTAGAATTCAGGCCTATAATATACAAAGGACATTTCGGTAGACGATTAATGACTATGACTATTAAACCTGAATCTCTCTGAAGTGGAAAGGTTTGTAATTTCTATATTGCCCTGAGCATTTTGAGATAATAACACTTCATGGAAAACAGGAATTTTTTTGTTTAAGCAAAATTCATTAATAAACACAACACATGTAGCAAGATATACAAATACACATATAAAGTGCGCGATTAAAATAACTTTAAGTGTTAACAGTTACGCGGCCTAATATATTGACAGGCTATATTAACAATCGGGTTGCAAGTGACACGAGTTCGACACGAGCCAGACAATATACAGGCACTCTCTGCCGGAGGTTGTAAACCGAACGCTGGTGATTGAACTAAATAAGACTAAAACCAAGTGCCAAACGAAAATCGAATATAATAACCGAAGCTGCTGACGCTTTCGTGTCTGACTTATGTAGCGTTTCCAGTTGCGTAAGTGGAGAGTTGTTTATGGCTTACGTTCCTTTAGTTTTCTCAAAAGCGCCAGCTAGCCATTGTTGCAAGAAGGTATCTCCTGAGCGAAGTGTTATATCACTCTAGTGCGAGTAGCTTGCGCCAAACGAGTGCTTTATTACCCGCCTCTTTATCTGCGGGCGGTCAACCGGAATGTTCCGTGAAGCTGTAGCGTTTTGCCCAAAACGGCTAAGCGTTTATCTGCTCTGGTGTCCTGGATCTTCGGCAGTTTAGAGATGGCGTAATGTTGCCGACTTTACACTACTTTTGTAATAAAAGCAGAAGAGTCGTGTTTCGCAAAGGTTTTAGTTTCATTGTTGCAATACTTGCATAATCGTATGGCTTGGCTTATTCCTGATTACGATATTCTTTAGACAGAAATTATTTTCTAGAATATGAAAACAGCTTTGGTAGTCTTTCAAGCAAAGTTTCGTCACCAGCTTGTTGATTTTGTGGTTACAATTGTTCCTATTTCGCGTAGAAGGCATTCTCACAGCTTTTATAGTTCGTTTCGCTAACTGCCCTCACAGTACTTCCACATTCCACGTTCCAGTTGATTTAAAATTTTATTGGTGTTAAATTTCTGAAATTGTAGAGCATTTTGAAAGACCGATTAATCGATACTGTAGTTCTTGTTAAGCCATCTTGATCGAAATATTCAAGACCAGTGTCAAAAACATATTAACGCAAAAACGGTAATTTGTGAAATGGTGGAAAACATATCTACGAATCCTGCATTTCTGTTCGTGACATCTACCACATCAGGAACATGATGAATGTAGATTGATTTTCTACAGCTTCATGCCTTTCTGGCATGTTTTATAGCAGAATCCTAGAAATTCTAGGACATTTTACAGCACTTCGTGGAGCAAACCTCTAATGTAGTGACTTTCCTCGACGCCAATAAGCCGAATGTGCTCAATACGAAGATTGCGTCCGGATTGGGCAAATCAAAACCGCGTCCCGGATATGAATTCGATGTGCAGTTTGCGTTCATCACGGCGCGAATTCGGGGACATGTTTGCTTTATTTTTCCCCAACCGGCAATCGGTCTTTCCGGGCCTGCAAACGGCAAGCCCGCCGTAAAGGCCCCGAAGTGTTTGTTTAAAACTGACAGGAATTACTAATAAAAAGAAATATTATCCCACCCGTTGTCGTTTGCTCCGTTATTATTAATAAAACAGAGATCTGTCAAAGAGCCGATCGTATGTCAGTATAACAAGCAATGTCTGAGCCCTCTCCTGCAGATTAAAGGCTCCGCACAGAAGTAAATCGCGTCCTTTTCTTGCTCTCCCTCGCCCGAAGAGGCATTGTTTGATCTGTTGTTTCCTTGCTCATTAGGAAAACCGATAATGCTTCCTTTCGTTCCTGAAGGCGCCGGGTAATTCATTTTGCACAAAATATTCGCTTTTAATTACCGCCCTGCAAAGGTCAGCAGCTCCACCTGAATTTCCGGCTGGCGATGATTCAGGGCACGTGGAAAAAGTGAGCGGCCCGGAATCATTAGGATCAGAAAAATTGGTAGGCGGATGGATGTCAGATTCAGGAGAAAGAAGTGGGTGGAAATTTTTGCCAGAACAGACGCTAAAAAGTGTGCTCCCGTATTTTGTTTAAATTTGAGATTGCGGGCATTCTTCTGCTAAGGTTTCCACCTTCTCTTTCCGAGGCTCGAAATACGGTAGATATTTTACCTCCGGCGGTATTTTGTACGTTTCGTAGTTAAGCGGAATTGGAACTGCGTGGGTATTTTCTAATTTTAGCTGCAGAATTGCAACATCGCGTTTTAAAGTGGACGGCCAGGCATAACCTGTTCTCAAATATATGCCTTTTGTGTGACAGCCTAGTCGATAGCTTGGTGTAAATGTAGAAATTAATTCTTTCACTTCGTTTATATTTTATTACGATCTATCACTACTAACTTGACACTTTGACACTTGACAGGCGACATCAATATCATACTCAATTGTTATGGAGGCATGTGTAATGCAACATTGTATTGCTTTATCTTACTCGTGAGATGTATAGCCACTGTCCTGCTGGAGAAAAACAATTCTTTCCTACCACCACGCTTTTTGCAGAGTTTGTCTAAGAAAAACGTTGCAAGGTGAATTTTTCGTGACTTCTGTTGTTTTAAAAAGGAAAAGCCCATAATCTGCTACAATTTCGGTTCTATTGGCTTGTTAAATTTCTGTACCCACCTGCTTGAATCAGGATTGGCTAGTATTTGGAAGTAACCACTTGCAAACTATCCACAATCGAAGGTAAACACTTTTATTTTTACCTTTACGTAAGCTGCTGTTTCCAGGTATTTCTTTCCTTCCTTTGTTTTCAAACTCTTCTTGAGGGAATGTTAATACTTTTCTAAAGCTGAAGGAGTCCACTCTTCGTTGAGTAGCACGCAGCCATTCTGCCCTATTGCAACCATCAGTGTTGTTTACCAATTTTGTATGCTTTATGTACTTTCTACGAATAACTCGAATATCAATGCTTTGAAAACATTGTGCTTTGTTGAAACAGTAAACACGCTTAGTCTATTTTGAATATTATTTTAGCAAAATAACAGAAAATGTATTGCACACACAAACATCTGCCGTCGGGGAATTCCGTAACATAATGGCAAGTTCCAGCACTAGCGAATAATTGCCTGTAATTACCTTTTATTGATATTGGGAATAGCACAAGTTGACTAATAATAATAATAATAGCCTTTAGAATGGATATACAATCGATGTCATTCCAATTGATCACAATTAGGCGAATAGCAGCAACACAACCGTTGACATAATTGCTAGTTCTAGCTTACTGTTTATCAAAATAAGTTTTAATTAAAATGTAGCACTTAGCTACACTAATAAAAGGTATAGGGGGGAGTAATAATAACGTATTCGAGTTGTGAAGTAAAAATATCGGTCTATAAACTGTTAGCAACTATCAACATCTGCTTATCTACTTATCCTCCATTATTAATTCCAATAATGACAGATAATCTGCATCGCTGCTAGTGAAACATACGTGGCTTCAATATATGGTACTACACATAATCCTGTTCGCTATAATTATTTATGATAACGCAATAAAAATAACACAAGCCCAGATGGAAATCACTTTTAAAGCATGTCTCTCTCAATTATACTTGTGCGCTGAAGCGTTTTCATATATCAAGTAGAAATTTAGAAATTTGTCAACAGACTAAAAGTAAGTTAAGGTTCTATCATTTTCTTCGGAAGGGAAATTGCATTAGGGCCAGACTTGACCGATGGCAGACCGGAAACAAGATAGCG
Organism: Agriotes lineatus; assembly: GCA_940337035.1. Classification (NCBI taxonomy): domain Eukaryota; kingdom Metazoa; phylum Arthropoda; class Insecta; order Coleoptera; family Elateridae; genus Agriotes; species Agriotes lineatus. The sequence goes on along the minus strand of CALNHX010000981.1, from coordinate 136,977 downwards.
AGACAATATTGACAAAGCTGAGAAAATACAATGGATGAGTCAAAAAAAGCAGGGAATACTTAGAAGAAGAACAATTTACATCCCACTGGAACCACCACCGACGTAAATTACCACCGACTGAAAACGCCTACGATTGCATCTGACAGCAGTTGCTGCAATATGACATGAATTTCACAGCAACTACGTATTTTTATAAAGTAGTTGAAGTTACTAGCCTTAGAAACGCTTCATAGTTCGTGAAAAAATTGTTTAAATTGTAAGGAAATTTCAGTAGTGTGTTTTAATTTGTAAATAGATTTAGTTATTGCAAAATAATAACTTATGCGTTCGATTAACTTGTTACTGCGACTGTTAATACTGTTAATAATAGACGTATAATTTTCACATCGTTACATCCTTACGCTTTTCCCGCTCACCTTGCGCTCTCGCTACTGACACGTTCAACTTCGCCACACTTTGCATATATTTCGCCAATTGAAACGAGCATCCGGGCTTTCTTGGCTGCATTGTTTATTTTAGTCTTTATATATGCAGCCGGTATCTGTTTGAAAACGTTTTAATTTTAAATGGGTTTAATTATTGTAATCTATTAGAACGAACAGTGCGAGCACGGCCCTGTTTAGTGCGCGGATTGCTCCATTTTGTGTGTCCTGTGATCGACATAAAGTCTTCGAACAATACGGGGAAGCTGAATTCAGTCGCGGTTGTGCCAAGCCTGAAGGCGACATAGCCAGCAACTAGATACCCCCGCATTAATGGCAAAAGTGCGCACGTTGTGTCATCTAAAGCTGGTGGTGTGGCCTAGCCCAATCAGCTGCATAGCAATTTCGAGCAACAAGCTTAAGGTAATCTGATACAGGGAATGCTTTCAGTTTTAGCGATGAGCGTTTGTCCCAGGCTTTGTTGTAACGATTTTGGGGTCGTAAAACACATATAAAGCCCCATTTCAAAATCTCCAGCGCAGAGGAACAGTTGCTCTTACTCAGACCGTTGCCTAACGCCATTCGCAGAAACACGCGTGCTGCAAATGAACCAACCCACAAACCCCAAACCCAGAAGGAGGTACAAATAGGAGATGTTAATTTGCCCTTATTCTAAAAAAAATAGTTTTTTATGTGATGTTTTCTGAAAACACATTTGCAAAATCAAATCAAGTTTTTCAATGAGCAATAGAGCGTATCATGCTCGGAGTAAGTATAAGGGACCACATCAAAAACTAAGAAATTTGTAGAAGAAGTAAAATGACAGATATAATCTACAACGTACAACATGTCTTAAATGAGGCTGGGCATGACATGTAGCAACACCCTGATATCATCAGGTGCATGTACAAAAACTAGTCCAGTGGCCAGCGAGAATCACTAAACGGGGAGTCGGAAGACAATGGTATCAAATAGCGCTGATAGAAGCCAGTAGAAGAGATTAGGCAATGCGTACGTCTGGTAGTGGGCTAACATTGGCTGAAGAAGAAGAAGAAGAAGAAGAAGAAGAAGAAAATAGTCAGAAATTAAGTGCAGCTAGGATGTAATGGTATTTTAGAGGCAATTACAGTTTTGTCAGTACGAAGTCTTGTGCAAGTCGAGTAATGTTGAATCATTTATTCAGTAAGATGTAATAAGATTTGAGCAATCTTTAATAATGTGCACTTCTGATTGAGGGCCGTTTGATAATTCCTTTCACCTATTTACTTGCACTTCGCACGCTTCGTCGTATCGGATCTTCTCTGGGCCGTTAGCCACCCGCTTGGTTATCACTGAGAAGGTTCTTCGGATTTTTGACAGTTATGGTCACTGACTGTGTTCAGGGCAGAGGTATTTTTTTGTACTTCGTGCATATCTGGAGCCACAGCTACAGGACTTGCGTTTCTCGCATCGACAATAATCCCCTATCTCGTTTAATTACGCTTTGGATTACCTACGAATTTTGTGATCGCCTATTGTTTTTCAAATAGACGTGCATTATTTTACTTTGTAAAATTATGCTGCATTCAGTATTTTTCAACATAGTAAACGGCTTAATTTTACTGATGCGCGCAATATCCGGCGATTAGAGTAAAGTGGCTGGTCGATTGAATCTACTTCTGGATACTCTAAAGTCTAAACTGTAGCCTTTTTACATGTTTTTGTTTATTCTATCCGCGGTCCATCATGATATACTTAATACCTTTGTACTTGGGGAAAAGCTGATTTCAACTAGACTTCGAATCTTTGCCTAATCGAAACCGAGCGCTTTTAATTAATTAAATCCTCCTGTGCTTTTAAAAAAACCCACGTAGCTATACTACTCGTTCGTTGGTCCTTTTGTATTTGTTAATATCGTGGAGACTTGGAACTAATCCATTCAATATATCTTCGGCATATTAAAACCCGTTATATAAATAAATGCGATGCTTGTGTTCGACATTACTATTTGCTGTTATCTTTCTTTTGCCACATCCCAACTACCCCGGATGGTTCTACTAGATGTGTCACGGTAAGTCGCTGAACCGGACGAGGACGCCGTAAACTTTTGTTTTTCGATATCGACATAGGGGATTTTTCTGTATGTCAGGGATCCCTTTGCGACGTTCCTTCGTGGGCTGGCCATTCCGTTATTTGACTGTCATTAAAAGTTTTACTGTTCTACTACGGTTTTTTTCTGCTAAACGATCTGTGTGCTAAATCCTAGGGGTAATATAAGTAACTACCTATGTTTAGGACAACAACAGAGAGTATAGGAATAGCTTATCCCACCGCTTCTTTCTACAAAAGTAGCAGATACGGTTCTAATTTCGAATAAATTCAAATGTGTGGGATAAACAAGGACTTACATTATTATCACGTTAAAATGGCTAGATTTGGCATTTAATATTTTAAATAACTGCTCTAGAACAATGAGATTCGTAATACGTAAAGCTCACCTTTCTATGGATTTCTAACTAGTACAACCCAATATCATTCAATATCAAATAATAAACGCAACTCTCTGTTGACAAAGCGTTCTAGTATGTGTACTTTGTCGTTGGAAAACTATTAGGCTGCACGTCCATGGCGCACGAGAGCTAGTTTGGTACTAAAAATTTCATCAGTTGAAAGCCCGCGGGCATTACTTTCCTCTTATACCTGGTAATTCTTTTATGGCTTATTCGGAAGCTTATCCCGAAAGATGTTTACCGAAAGATTTTCTTTGTGGAAACCTAAGCTGATCAAGATTGCCTACCACATCAACTTAATATCGAACGAGCTTACAAAATAATCTCGATAGCGCGAGAAAAGAAGTTGCAACCTACCCGATCGTTGTATTATTAACATTGCTTAGGTAACTATTATTAAATTCGAGCGCTAGTGAAGTTTCAAGATTAATATATGGCAATTTATAACTTCGGAGGAATAAAGAGGAGTCGGTGGATGGTGCTGGAGTTGAATAGTTTGCACGGGGCTCCATAATGAGTGTTTTATTACATTGGTTTCCTTGCTTAAAGGCACCGAATACGAGCTACATGAGTTTCCTTATTAATAATAATGGGAAACACAAGCGCCGATACGGTGCGTCGGATCGGTTCGTAACTAGCTCCTAACTTAGTTTAGGCGTTATTAAATGCGAAAACACGGGATTATTTGCCCCCGTCCGCTGGGCACTGAAATATTTACAGGCCTCCAGAAGTAAAAAAGATTTGTTTGCAACCGCAAAATTAGAAAACAAAGGTTAAAAGGGTTGCGCTAAAACAACACGGCCTTCCTCCGCTTCGCCATTATGAATCGCAAACGAAAACAAGTTTCGCAGAATGCCCTCAGCCAAAATTAACAAAGCAGGGCAGAAAAGTTTGCATTTATTATTGCGCAAAGTATTTGCTTTGGAGCGCGGCAATAAAAAATTGAAAACTCCTAATGAAAGTGGAACGCAATCGTATGACGTATTAAGCACAAAAGTAGCGAGCACCGCAGGGAATGTAATAGAAAATATGAACATTTGCAGGAAGGAAACATTAAGAATCCAGGCCCAGCAACATCAAACAAACGTTTTACTAACTTTCTCAACTTCTTGCAATTTTGAATAATAAGCTGAAACTAAGACTTCGTGGATAGCATAATATGACACAATTCCCATTTCACACATTTCGAATAACAGAACGCCCCAAAGACATTTTAGATATGAAAAGATAACATTAACGGAATATATGATAAATATAAAGACACTAACGAACAAATTTACTGTTCAGCTTCTGGTGACCATCATAAATTAATACTCTACCTGCACTGTGACGTCACATTACGCTACAAAATGGCACACCCCTGACCATGTCGAATCGTACCTATCACAGATTGATAGCTTGGTGAAAGGTGGATAGTTTAAACGGTCAGCTTTCAAAAAGCAAAGAAAAATCAGTTTTCAGGACTGCGATAGCTTGAAACGTCGCCCTGTAGGGTGACTGCGAAACTTTTAATGGAGGAACGATAGCAGTTCTTCAAATATCTGGGACGAACTGAAATTCCACTGCACAACAACGAGACGGGAAACGGAATTTCAGACTTGTAGGCTCTACTTTGGCAATTGTTAATTCCCACAATGTCAAAATTGCGTCGAAGGGCTGTTGACAGACATGAGCTGACTAACTCTAACCCGTGCATGCGCGAAGAAATCGATCGGTCTCCCCGATCCATCACCCATTCCGGCGTTGCAAAAGTCGTGCAAATGACTGTCACCATTGTTTGGAGGTAGAAAGTTTTCAAACTGACCTAACAGACAAAGAAGAAGAAAACTGCTTGCGATTATGGTTCGTGAAAATGCCACCAGACTGTTGTTTAGAACTGCTAATCTGGACTAACTTTACTTTTGTATCGGTATAATATCATGAAATTGTTAAATTAATTCACTTTATATCAATTCTGCGTTTAGTGTTACCCTGTGTTTAATGACGACGACAGTGTCATAGACTAAGACTAATTTAAGAAAGAACAAGGAAGAATATTATATTTGACTTAGGTTCGTATTTGAAAGGGAATTTTAACGATGCTGGGAAGAAGCATAAAACTGGCGTTCAAAAAATATAGTATATTGAGAGTTTCTCTTAATAGCAACAGAGCAGATGGAGACAAATCAATAATAAGAACTACTTGCGCCTGCTTCTAATAATAAGAATCTAATGTACTTGTTGATTAATAGCAACTGTTGCTGCAAGCAAGTACAAAATTCTGAATTTACCTCTAATATCTCATGAGATGCAGTTATGAACACTTTCAATTGGATCTAGAAATCACAAAACAAGGTAAGCCAATCACGATACTAATTAGTATGTTACTGGTATCGTGATTAACACTTTCCCCTGCATAGCGATTCCAAATTGGATATGGAGTAATTGTCGTACGAGCTTGTAACGAACGAAACGGATACCGAAGAGTCACAAATAACAACACAGAATTAACAAAATTTGATATGTTTAATTTTTACCACTCTGGAAATACAAGTATATAGTTTTTAACATTATCATGACGTTTCCCATTTCTTCCAAACTGTGGTTTTACAGGTGTCACAATTGCAAATATTTGAGCAGGTCAACGGAAATCGCTGAACATCGCACCGTAATGGAATTTAACTTCCACGGTTAACGTCCGCGCTCGTATGTCCTTCAAGTTAAAAGTTTCTTCTTATCCATAGTGTATTAACAAAAATGGAAAACGTTCTGTAAGCTTTAAGAACACAACAGCCAACTTTCTCATTTACATGGATTTAGGCAAGTCGTCTGCGTGCCGCTGCCAAGCTGACTACAGGGTGCGTGCATTTAATTGTTACCGTTTCGTATACCGTACCGGCCATTTAGAAACCCGGCCAATTTTTACACATTTTGCAGTCCCGGATTTAATAACTTCCAAGACATAGTCTACGAATCTGAAATTCCGTTTCCGTCTCGTTGCTGTGCAGTAAAATTATATTTTGACCCTTGGACGGATGTTTAAAATACGTCGTCCTGCCATCACTGCCCTATACAGTGACGCTCTGACCCGACGTTGTTTTGCTTGTAGATCAACGCTGATCTGCGCGTAGTCAATCGTGACATGCCGCGCCCGAGGCTTTCGTCGGCAGCAGCTTTTCCTCGCTCATTTGATCCTGCGTTTACAACCGCTACCTAAGTTGCTGTATCCAGCTAGGTTAAATATATGCTATTAATAAATAGCGCCTGTGAGATACTGCCATTCTGGATATGCGATATTAAGTTAGGCAACGCACGCCGTAAAATACCGCCATTACGCATATAGTTTTTTGATTAAACGATGCTTGTTGTGAGAAATTTAAGAATATCGGACGAACATAACCTTTGAGTGCATCTTTGTTGGAAGAGCCCTGAAGGGCAATAACGGGCCCCAAATACAAAAATCGAATAATGTACTTTTCTATTTACCACTGTTTTTATCACGGAAGTAACTCTTCTGTCAAGTCGTTCAGTCGTCAGGAATTCAATAAAAATTGACATCGCGAGAAATTGAAGCCAAATATGACTTCAAGAATGGAAAATTATTAATTCGTAGCTGAAACAAGTATTAACATTGAATAAATTCTCAACTCTGTAAATTCCAGAACGAAGGAAACACACAACTTGTACTTTCTCCCTGCTGCAAGGGGAAAAGCAAGTTCATATGTATGCAAAATGTAAATTAAGGTAGCTTTTAATGTCAGCAATGTATAAAAGTTGAGTCAGCTGGTTAAGCAGCTATATTTATCAAGGTTAATAATCATATCAAGGTTTGTTTCTCAAATTGGGAATAAAAGGTGAGTTAATTAAGAGATCCGATAGCTGGTTAATTTATAAGATCATAGCAAGCATAAAAATATATTCCCCCAAATTTGAACTTACGGCAATTATAAAGGGATTATTTGGTGAGAGTGATAATTAAGTGCTTCACACAAAGGGCTTAATTAATAAGCAATTCTAAAACCCGATTATAATAGGTTTATGCAGCCCACGCAATTGCTATGAAATGGTTGCAGAAATGCGTGTTGACATTAAACATACAGCTTCTATTTGAGATGTTTAATGGTTAGTAAAACAATTTTTTGACCGTTTGATGCAGCGGTTGCCCTTAAGAACCCACAGTTTATTTATTTAGGTTTGTACAAAACTCTGAACGCTAACGGTAATACCATTTAATAAAGACGAATTGCAATTATTAAACGGAAGCTACACCCACACCTTCAACCTGTGACCTTTTGTCTTTGCTTTGTAAATAACTTCTGGCTATATACGTTCCTAACAACGGGTTCCTCGCAATTTTTTTAATAAACAATAAGCACAACTCATTGTTCTATAACGATCACGATTGACAATTAAAACTAAAAATGACATTATGAGGGAAACTTTGTTTTTATACCCTATGCGTAGGTGTAACGGTAAAGGTACATTTAAGGCAATAGAAAGGAGCAATTTAATATCTAATATTAAATTAGGACCGAACCCAAATTTTTGTAAACGCGCCGCCTGCATATGCATACAAGTCGTAAATTATAAATGCGACTAATTGGAGCGAATGTAGCGCGTCTGCATAATTAATCTACATTTGATGCAAATCCTACTTAAAGTCTTGTAGCAGCCGCCTCCGAAATCAAATTTATGCCACTCCATACAAACCTCAGATTCGTACTTTACGGAAATTTTCCGCTGGATTATTTATGGGCTTGTTGAGTCCGCCGAAATGCAATACCTGTTCAGAGTAAAGGGAGTTAATTATTTTTGAAAACATAATATGTTGGAAGTTTATTTCGAAGAATAATTATTTAAAGGTCTGTGCTTTTTTCAATTTAATATTTAAACTAGTATCATTGATGGTTTTATGGTAGTTATTTTTACTAGTGGTTTCGTATTTAAAAACTTGCCAGATCTACTGCCCCAAAGAATTGGATGTAGCTCTTTATTGATAGTCATTCTTTGCCCAACAACATATTTTTATTGTAGTTCATTTGATCTACTCTATATAGTTTTGTACATCACTTTTCTGGTAAAATAGTTATCCTCCGTTGGCGTGCCCTTCAATTGGATTCCATAATTACCAGTTCTTTAGCATCTTTGAAGAGATCCGTACCGTTATCGTTACCGTTTCTATCTTGAAATTTACTGAGTGCATGATTTCCAATGAATATAGCTAAATTTTGCTATATGCCTCCACATCTACCATTTATTGAATAAAATGGTTTTGATACAGAAAAAATTGGGGCAGAGGTAACATGGAAAAATATCACAAACAATCGAGACAAGTGAATAAGTATGAGGGAAGACTTTGTTCAGCAATGAATACAAAGGGAAAGACGAAGAAAATAAAAAGAAGTGTGATATCAATTCTAAGCTACTCAATTGAAACAACAATCGAGATAGCTAATACTAAACAAATAATGAAGTGTGTAAAGATAAATAACAAGAGTTCGTTTTTTGTACACTAAGTACAAGACGTGCCCAGATGACCAAAATCGAGAAGAAGGCATTGGGGCAACCTTGTGAAATGATGGGTAGCCAAAGACAAAAAACTAGATTTCAAAAACGGTATCTGGCGTGGAAGCAGGATATGTTGTAGAAAATTGTCAATCCATAGAAGGATAAGATTAAATCTTAATGCAAGGAGAAGAAACATAATGTGAAACAACAAATAAATGTGTAAACTTTGGCCGAAACGATAAATATTAAACAGCAAGAGAGCTATAGAAATAAAAATTCCAAATATGGTCACAAAGTATGTACAATGATGGTGTAGATAAAATCTAAAAAACATATTAGAGCTGATCCTTCTCGAGAACGTATAATTCGTGAAGATAGTGTAGGGACAATTTAACGTTTTTCGGCATTTTTCCTCAACTATATTTCAAATACTAGTACTTTTCCTGCTCATGTATACCCAAATTGATAGTTTAGCTACGTTATCAAATTGAATTTCGTTCATTTCAAATACTGGCATCTTCCGGTCATTTCATCATATCCTGGGCAGCGTTTCATTCAAATTCACATATGGTTGCTTGCCATATAATTGACGTCGTATCTTAATTGCTCTTTGGATCCAGATCGCCGGCCGTACCCATACAAGCATGGTTTTGTGTGCCAAGGTTTCCCGTCCTCGACGTTCGCGACGGATGTGGTTGCTTCATATGGTGCAATAATTACACTTTCTTGCAAGTCAGAGAGGGAGAGAGAAAGAGCTCGTAAAGTAGCGTAAGCGCGTTGGTTTGGCTTCAGAATTCTACCGTCAGATTTGAAGAATGAAGTGTTATCGTTTGTTCCACGAGCAATGTTAAAATCAGGTAAACTGTGTGTGGGTGTCATCAATCCAGTTTTGGTTATTTAAGTGACGTCTTGGAATTGGCAGCTTCGATTGACGCTTTGGGGCGGATAATTAATTGGGAACCTCTTTTGTGCTAATCGTTGGAAATAAAATTACGTGTACCGTACCGCAACCTTGCCTGTTGATTACGTTCTTCGTTCTACCCTCCTTTGGGGATTTAAAGTCGTCCAGACCTACTCGCCAGGTAGTACCCTAAGGTTATTTCTCACAGTTTCTTTAAACATTTTGATGCAGTTGATTGGGTACGACCTGCAGCTCAGCTGGACAACATCACCGTAACAAGCTGAACCCCTACAAGGTACTGTGTCTTTTGTAGTAATTTTAAAGGACACATTGTGCAGTAAAGTTAGTTCCGAAGTGTAGCCATATTTGAACTGTTGTCACTGTCTTTAAGTTGATTTGAGTGTTTATCGCCGCCAAGTTTTAATGTTTGTATTTTGCTTAAAGTTGTGGGATTAAAGTAGTTACCGCCATTGAGTCAGCTTTGATTGCTTACCGTCAAACTATGTTGTTTTTAAGTAATTTAATCGTTGCGTAATTAAAATTGTTACTGTTATTAAGTCAGTTAGATCATTTGCTCCCAAGTGTACCGTCTCTGTTTAGATTAAAAGCTGCACAACTAACAACATTAACTTTATCGAGTATTGCATTTAATGTTCATTGTTTACCTACATATTTCTACTTTAATATAGTTCATTTTTAATTAGTTGTGTTTTTCGTTAATAGATTTATAACGTTTGCATGTATCTTTTCTGATGTTTTCCTCTGTAAAGGAGTCCATGGAGCTGTATGAAAATACAAGTGAGGTAAGTCCGACGCAGCTGTACGTGAACCGTCGGTCAACTACTGCCAAGATTGGATCAGAAAGGTTGGGCCATCGCTTGCACTTTCTCAATGAACCCACCTGTGGCGCCTGGCGTTTAACATTTTTATTTCGTTGACCGACTAATAGCTCTAATTAAAGTCGTAATTAACCACCTCTTCTCTTTCTGAGTTTGGCTTGTAAAATACCAGAAAAATTTAAAAATTACGAAAAAAAAACAGCAACTGAAAGATGTAAAAGGAACAAAGCAGAAAACGTGGAAAAATGATTAATCTTGAACATTTGTCAAGACAACAGGGGTGTAAATATTGGAGGGTGCAATAGTGCGATGTGGAAGAAAGGGGATAAATAATAATCCGAAAATCGCAGAGATATGTAGCTGCTGCGCATGTCTGGAAAATTATACGCTAGAATTCTGTAGAACAGATGGAGAAGCAAAGTCGAAAAACCGCTGAACACCAGGCAGCAAGGTTTCCCGGCAAATAGGAGCATACGGGACTTTAGATTGGCGTTCAAATAGTTATGAAAGGCAATAAAACACGATACAGAGATGCTTGGCCTTTGTAGATATACAATCAAGGGAGACAATGTATGAGGAAATGTACATCATAGAATTTCAAATGCAGCTATATAGAAATAAGTAGGGTAATAAGGGAATCCGAAAGACGTCAGATGGTAATATTGGAAAGGAAGTCTAGACACTAGACACACCTTCAGTTTTTAAATACACAATGGAGGCAAAAATTAATCGAAAATTAACAGCAACCGACAGAGTACTCCTCGCACTCAGGAGGGATAACTTCCATAAAAGGGATGTACAAGCATAGTAAAATAGCGTTTTTAAATCGGTGGTGGAAATTATGCTAATATATTCGTCTGAATCGAATGATAGCTCGAAAAACACGAAGCAGTAAATGCAGTAACAAGGACATTAGAGAAGGCTCAATATTAGACCAGTGGAAGCAGCACCATCAAGATGGCAGGATAGCAGAGAAAATGATACCAAGTAAAGCGTACGAAGCCAGACCAAGCCGGAAGAGACGTAGCAGCAGCTAGAGAAGAACCTGGGAGAAAAACGCGGAAGCGATAGAAAATATAGAAGAACAATTGGAGGCAGCGAGGATAGAAGTTCAAAGCAGGAAAGTGTGAGGTAAGTTTGAGATAACATTTTAAGATGTAGCCAATTTGTCATTTCTCTGCTATTCGTTAGTAACAGTTAACAAAGCGAGTGTTAGTGTGTTTGCGTGTACTGCGTTGATGTGTGTGCGCATACCGCGCTGATGTTTTTGCGTATGCCGTTCATGAACTCAAGTCGGGGTTGTAGAGTGCGTCAGCGTCGAATTCGAACTGTCAAAGGGTGAGTGTGTTCTTCGTTTGAAGGCGCCATTAGTTATGAAGTTATTACCCAGCTCCAGCTACGACCGAGTTTTTTTCTTTGAGTGGAGAAGCACCTATACGTTGGAAAGTTAACTTCATCACATCGCTGTTCGGCGACACAGATGTCAGTAGGCCAGTATGGAAAGCGCGCGCGTCATTTAATGGCTCAATAGCAAAATAACAGCCAGGTATACCTAAGAGAAACGGATTCAAGTTGCTACGTATCTGATGTCTATAATCATAGTTTAAGGTAAGGATTTTTGCTGTTTTCTATTATTCTCGAGAGGCACTTGAGAGTCGGATCAGCAGCTGAGGGATCCATAGCTGATTTCTATTGTTCGGAGTGCTGGCGCCGGTTCAAATAAATTCCTTAATAGACTATCAGCATAAATGCGTAGTAGAAGTAGCTGTCTGTGTGTGATTTAACATTAGTGTCAGTATAAATGTGTGGTAGAAATAGCTTCTACGAGTAGTTTAATATAGCATTTATTAATTAATAAAAACGATGGAGCTTCAATAACTGACCAATTACAAAAAGAGCACTCTAGAGTTGGCACCGAAAGTTTCAAGTAAATATTTTTAGGTTATATCAAACCGATACTCGCATATGCTTAAGTCGAATATGTGACACTTACTAAAGTGTCTTTTTCTATTGTAGCCTTAAGTCATTGGAAGTCCCACCAATCGGAAAACTGGCAGAATGATATTTTGCGTTAAAATCTTAGTCTTTCGAGCTTTCACCATTCTTATGTTACCAGTGATACGGAAATTTTTACTTTCCAAATTAAAATCTTATGATAAGGTTTACTGGTTACTTACATAAAGTGGTTGTAGTTATGGTAATTCTGTTAATTAAGATTTTAACACAAGCTGTATCCGCGGCATTACTGCGCTATAATAGGATAAGAACACAAAGGAGTGGTGTATACTAATGTGCTTACGATGGGTAGAATTACTTGAACATAACTTCTATCTCATTAGGAAACCTTCGTAACACGCTGTAGAGTGCTATAGGTACTGATCTATGACGCTTTGGCCGTGCAGCAAAGTATGTAGGAATGTAGGTAGAAGTATAGACAACGCATTTATTTTCTTTACTTACACGTATAGAACAGTTCGGTGAATGTGTTCGGTAGAAGATGCTAGAAGTTGTACGATAGTTTCAGCTATCGAAATAAAATTGAAATTGTAACTCCATCTAAACTAACTTGTTGGCCGTTAATCCGTTTAGAGCGCGATTAGCAGAGGAAACAAATGCGAACTAGGAAGCAATAACTTCGTTGTTGCATAATTTGTAGTGTTAATTATCGGCAGTAAAGTTCGCAAATGAGCAGATGAAGTGGCTGCTGGTAAATCAGGGCGAGGTCCTAAGCAGAATCGCGTAATTTCCGACAGTTTATGACGGCGCAAAGTGAACGTCCTTATCGCGCTGCTGGGGTCACTTGATTTGATTGGATTTCGGTAACAACCGTCAGTAGTGTCGTAAATTGGACGTCAATCGGCCGGTTACTGCAAAAACCGCCAGATTATTTTCCGATTTGATCGCGATTATTGGAATTATTTCCTGGGGGTCATCAGCTATGCATAGGTAGGATAATTTTTATTCTTCCCCGCTCCGGCGCCCTCCGGCGCCAAATTGCCGATTCGCATTTTATGGGGGACCCTGCGCAATTAATATAAAATAGAAATTCCTTTTTACTGGCTCTCAGTGTAATTAAATTCCGTACCTAAGGACTGAATACAGCTCGGTGCTAGTACACTCTAACCTGCGCGTTGTTAAGCTGAAGAAAAGCTTTGGGACCAGTGGCGTAACAATCCATGCTACAAAGTGTAGAAAGGCTGACGGTTTTGTAAACATTAGTCTGAAAAGACACATTTGTTAGCCCACTAACAGACGACATACTTTTACTTGATTCAGTCATGGAAATGGGTCATGTGCTTCCCCCAGTACCAATTAGTTTTATTTGGGCACTAAAATATAATAATAAAGCAAAGACGTTATCTGTAACAACTTTATTAACTAACACTTCAAAACACTAATAACACCCGTATTCATAGTCGTTCGCCAGCGGCTCGCCGGCGACTCGCCGGAGTTTCGTTATGAATAGTATGTTGGCGGCACTGTACGTCTATGTCAAATTCGAGGTTAGCAGGTTAGATTTTGTGTCAGTTTCTGTCAAACCTGACGGAAAACCTAACCTGATAACCACGAATTTGACATAGACGTACAGTGCCGCCAAAATACTACTCATAACGAAACTCCGGCGAGTCGCCGGCGAGCCGCTTGCGAACGACTATGAATACGCGTGTAAGAAATCTGAATGTCACGCCAATCAAACGCAAGTTTAAAGAACATTGTATGCCGTCAATTACCTATACCAGCGGAAACCGGGTTGTAAGTCATTGGAAACCTCGTTTCATCATCTGTCGGAAGGTGTAAGTGCAAAAATTGAAGGTTTGCAATAAAAGAAATGTGTAACTCAAAAGTCTATGTTAGGTAATATAATCCAAAGGCCTAAATAGTATCGTCTAAATTTAAAATTACAGGAGTACGAATCCCTATTCTCTGCCCCTGGCATACAAGACGATTATTTACTCAATCATTACGGTTAAAGTTTTAGTTCAACTATTAATTTTAGAAGTCTAAAATAGGGTTTTATCTATTTATGTCATTCACTGCTGCATTACTGGTAGCACTATCAAGCTATGTCAAATTCGAGTAATCTACTTTTCTGGTTTTTTAGTTTTTATTACCTCTGAAGTATGAAGTATTTGAATACTTATTAAATAATAGTAAACGATTGGTTTCGACCTTTATTGCAATACGACAACAAAGATAATGTCCTTTTACAAAAAATAAGATATAAACGTAAAGTGAAAAATTATCCTCGCAATGTATAACAAAAATGTATTAGAAACACGTAATAAACATAAATTATAACTCAATAACAAAAATTATGAAAACAAAAAAAATTATTATATATGCTGCCCTTTACTAATTTATTTGTAGCAATAATTAATACTTTTTTGCACCGACTAGCTATTAGGTTCAAAAATCTCTTATCCCAGGGTTGAATCTCTACACAGTTAAAAAGTTACTCATTTGTATGATAAACTGCTCTATTATGGCAAATGCACTTTCTTAATGAACTTAACCTCAAATAAATGATCACGAAGCAACAGAGAAATCTGCGTTCTTGTTTACTTTAATTAAAGGCCAAGCTGTTAATAATTACATTACAGGCAAATTACAAACAAAATAACTGCAATCACATAATTAAGCAAACCGGTTTATCGGTAACTAGGGACGTCGCTTCGGTCCAACGCTGACTTGATCAATTTTATAAAAAGGGCGACAGCTCCAACCGCTCACGTTGGACTCCCAGATGCTGGATACCGCCCAAAGTGGGCTTTTTTCTACTCTGCACTGCAGTCTGCTCGCTGTAACCGCTTTCATCCAAGATCCTCGTCTGCTATGCTTGGGGGCCTTGCTGCTTCCTGCCTTCGCCGATGCCGTCCAATGTTGTTGGTATTACTCGTACTTGCGTACTTCCTTTGCTGGTCCAAATTGTAGATGCGCTTCTCCAAATCGTTACTGGCTTCTTCAAATAGTGGCTGTGTGTCGAAGTCCCGACCTTACTGTTCCAATCTTGGTGATTGATTACTGATTACCGGAAAAGACTGCACACAAACACAAAGGGCCACGCCTGGATAACAATAATATGACCAGTTGCAACTCAAAAGACTTTACTTATCCAAAAATTTCATATATCCTTTGTCGGAAGTAAGCACACAACTACTTTCTTGGCTGAACTTCTATTTTTATTTACTAGTGTTGCTAAGTAACCTACTACATTCTATTATTTGTAAGTACACCTACCATGATCTTCTAATTTAATTGTTTGTTTTCTCGAATTGTCAAATATTGTCACGCTACCCTCACATTTGTTTGATTTACATAACTTTCACCTCTCAGCTTCTATGCACTATCACTCTGAATTGCTGACACTTATACGATGCTTTATGGGCTTAGGCATATTACATAACTTCTTAATACTGTATCATTACAAGTAACTTCATTAAAAACAGCATAGCATGTCGCGCTGAATACAAACTAACTGCACCGCCACCCTTTTTACTTCCTTTTAAGATAAAGGAAGTATTGGATTCACCCCAAAAATTCGAATACACATCTATTCTAATCGATGTGATAACCACAATGACCTTACTAGTACTAACCCTGTTATGAGAAAGGATACATTCGAAGGTACACGTAGTCTAGCGAAGGTATTATTCGCTTAGACTCCGATATGTGACTTTATACACCATATACACACGGCTTGGAATATTTTTGATGAACAGGAAAACGATCTTTTTCTATTTTAAAACAATTGCAGCCTCTCTTAACTCTCAGTGAAACGAACACAGCCATTGAAACAACTGTTTTAAAAATTAAATTGCATACAGTCAGTCTTTACACGTAAACTGCAAGTTCCATGTCCATGTTCTTTTTCTGCTATTGCTAATTCAGCGAACTACTGGACTGGTTACTATTATCCGTTACCTACGTACGAAGAAAGAAATATCTAATTACAAATTAATCCTGACAACCGATATATATATAAATAGGAAGCAATATTACAGAATGTTAGCTAAGAATAGTTTGAATACTGGAAGAAGTAACATTTTATCACTATAAGGCAATCCTTGTACTATTAGTTAACGAATTACCTAAAAATAATTACTGATATGCATGGAAATATCTGCAGAGTGTGAGTCCAAAAGTTGATGAAAACGTGAGAAGTAATTTGGGTGAATTTTCTTCCTTATATTGCCAATAAGTGCTGTTGTAATATTAAGTATGGCAGATAAGCACGCAGGTGGCCCTCCAAAAATTGTCATAATGGGAATCAGGGTGCTTCTACCATGTTGTGTGTGTATGAAAAAAGTATCTGCATGAGAGATGAGAGAAGAGACATCAAAACGTTTATTCAAGATTAAACCGACCAAACTGACGATATGGATTTTGGTAGATGGTATACGTTTCGTTTCATTCTTTTTTAACAGCGCAGAAGCAGAATAGAAGAAATGTTGAAGGAATTATAACTAGAAGTAAGAAAGGCAGGCTTAGGGCAAACATTGTAAAAAGAACATAGCCAATGCATCTACAGATGCGAACTCAATTAGAGTCGAAATCTAGTTAATAGAAAAACTAGAATCTTACGTATAGCTAGGCTAGGCGACAATATCAGGAAAAGAAAGTCAAACTCAATTGAAGAATACCGTAGATTGATATGCTTCTTCAAAAACTTATTGCCCCTTAAGCTCAATAATAACAACCAATTGGTGCTCTTTGCAACTACATATGGCAGTGAAATATATACCTTGACCTTCTTTAATATGACTCCATTAAATAGCTATGAAAAGAAAATCGTGGGAGCATCATTCAATGATCACAAAACCAATTAATGAACACGTTACATGGAACTGCATCACAATACCAAAATCACCCAACACTGGACCAGAAAAGGGACCAGATGGAGACCATGGAGAGAGAAAAGGTGTCTTTGAAGGCGACAACAAAGCTGGCACCCCGAAATAGAGCAAAAAACCAGTTAAACCCTAAGCAATGTCTATACCCAAAGGATAGAAAACAGTTGAAGATAAACCAAAAACATTTGTAACAGTCTTTAAGCGTTTTCCATCCGGCTTTCATAACGCATGCGGCAACTTTAAAAGTCGTTATGTATATTAGGTTGCCTATATAGTTTTTTGAAATGCAATTGGCAGATCTCTTTTTTACTTTCTTACCGTATAGAACTTCAGTGTCAAGCTAGTTTCTGGTTTCCACTTCTAAAAATGTTTGAACGTGAAATCTACTTCTGATGCTCCAAGTTTAATTCTTACTGGCTTATTTTGGTGACACTTTCGAAGAGGTTTTATACCGAAACATTGCTTCTAATTTGGTAGATTTGTTTTTATTGGTTCAGTGAATCACTGCACCAGAATGATTAAATCAGAATTATATAGTATTTGCAAATAGATCCTGCTGACTGCCCGAAATTTCAAGTGCGACAATCTGATGTTTGACGTTTGGTCGAATTTATTTGCAGATATTTTCATATCTTTTTCTCCGAATAGCACAACATTCGTTCGTAGTCGTTTCTCCATGTTGGACTACAAGAAAAGCCATACCACCTGGTAGCAAAATTTCCTTCTGGCAGATTACGATTACTAAGGTCAGGGCGTTTCTCCATTCCAAATTTTCCATCTTTGTGTTTCCCGCTGCGACTTGGAACAGCACAATTTGTAGAATCACTCTCATTTTGGAAGTTACTTATTGTATATCTTAAACGTCTACTTAATATATTGTATAGTTAGTAAACAACGATTAGTTTTTTGCCAATTTCACTTGCTGGGGTGTAATTGTAATCCTTTTAACCGTGAATGACGGTTTCTTGTTTACCTAATTTTATTTCCTAGTGTACTGTCTTGTAGGATAATAAACGAGTAATTTTGTCGACATATGCGCGCCAACCGGCGATTGCGCAAAGAACTTGCTTCTTAATGCGATAGGCTTTGCCAAATGTGTCATGCTTGAGCGGGGTCTTTTTCTACACTACACTAAATCGATTGCGAGCGTGTATTTGTAAAATAACAAATCAAAAATAAACAATTAACTCCATTCACAAGCTCGATTTGAATATTGCGTCTTATTTTAACTAAAATTTTTAATTTCCTTTATACACGAAACCATATTTCTATTAGAATTCAATCAATTAACAATGTTTGGCAACATTATCTTTGTTTAGATTTTAATTAAGCATATTAAGGAAAACTAGGGTGTGTCAGTCTGAGTTAAGTACCTTTATTAAGTTTTTTTTTTCTATTACTGATAGTTTTTTAGATTTACTAGTTTCCTAATTGTATGTTCTGTTCTTTCTGTACTGCCAAGAACACTATATATATTACTATGAGCAATATAGGTTTAAGCATCTACTTGTTACACCGTTGTAAATACATAAAATTAGTTAAACCCCCATAATTGTTTGCTTACTCCCGTTGTGTTAAATTCAATTATATTTTTACTGTTCATTGAAATGTTAAACAGTGTTTAACATGATCGCGTCCTCGAATGTTAAGATACATTTAACATGCATCCACTCATTTAACATGCATGCACTCGAGTCCTCGAATGTTAAGATACATTTAACATGCATCCGCTCATTTAACATGCATGCACTATAGCAACATCACACATATTCTTGATAGTCCGATTTCGATTTAGCAGTTTTTAGTAATTATTATTGATTCAAAATTATTCCCTCAATGAACAATAAACTAATGAAAGCATTTCGAGGGGTAACTGTCTTAACATTTTCCACATAAATTACGACTCTCGCTTCGCTGCGCTCGCTCGAGTGGTAAAAATATGCTCGAATGTTAAGACTGGGTTACCCCTCTAAATACGTTAATTATTAATATATTTTGGGTTGCAATTTTAATATCGTACCTTTGCGAGCTTGTTTCTGAACGACTAATGTTTCTTGCATTGTTGTTATTTACAGTTTTTTAATCTATATTAACGTTTGGTTATAATGGCGTTCTATTTTTTTTTAAATTGGGATGGTGGGGAGGCCTTCAACGATAAGCTACTTTTGTTTGCATTGTTAGATTGTGTCCGCTATTTTCGAACCAGTAGCATCTGACACCTAGAAACAGTGCTTCAGTGTTTATTAGATCCTTGGCGCTCTAATTCGTTTAATCATCGCATCTAAAGTTGCAGCTGGATTGCAATTCACTCCACTCTGAGGTAGCCGAGGCACTTCGTATTAACGTCCTACCAATTAAACCAGTGCCAACGAAGTAATACTTAACCGAAAACACATTATCTAGTTTTATTTGAATTATAATAATATAAATCCATTTCTTAGCGTTCTAATGTTTATTTCATATCTATTGCACCATTTCAGTTGTTAAGGTATTTGCACTATTTTGAAAATGAAGACCAATACGGAGGAGTTAAATGTAATGCGTGCTCTTATATTCATATACGGATCTTAACTACACCACCAACTCATCTCATCTAATCGTAACCAGTTAGGTTAGGTTCCACTGATGGAGATGGGTTCCCCAGGATTTTCTCATATTTATCTATTGGGAGGTAGATGTAACCAGTTTCGGAACGCCCTCGTTGTCGCCATCAATATATTTCCTGGCCTCTTTGTCAATCTAAACATTTCCGCACCATATCTCTGGACCTGAAGTATACAGTAATTATACAGTGCTAATATAGAGAATGCGAACATAGACAGTCCAATGTGCTAGAATACAGTTTATGGGCTTTGTATGTGTTAGACAGAAATAGACCTATATGCGATTAATATCTGGCATCCGCAGAATGAAGGTGTTTTGTTTTCAGAAAACACTGAATCCTTGGATACTAGATTTTAAATCGTATATGTCTACTTCTGTCTAAAGCTTACAAAGCCCATAAACTGTATTCTAACTCATTTGACTACCTGGTGTAATTTTCTTCAGAATATTTTATTTTGTCTTGCACTTGTGCTACCATTGTGTATACATACTTGATTGTGAGGTTTTCTTAGAGTTAATTTATTTCCCTTTAGAAAATATATTTCAATGACTTAGTTATGGTCTTTATCTACCTGTTAAGTAAATTTCTTCTGACTCTTCCTTCCCAAATTCGCTTCAATATTAAAAATGATGCCATACCTTACATAAGAAATCAACTGTTAGTACTGCTATGTTAGGGTTTTGATATGAAGCTTCTCCAATCTACACAACTAGAAAGCCGTCAGTTAACCATGTACAATAGTAGTTAATTTATAGACAAACTGACAACTATTAGTAGCCATTTATAGAATTTGAAGCTTCTATGGACGAAGAGGTACCATATTGATGTTGATATATTGTAATAGTCCTAATAAAGTATGTACTAGTTTTTAAATAAAATAATTAATGGCAAGGAATAGAACAATTTATAAATTGTGTTGGATTCAATTACGAACCTGCCTGTCAAACTCAGGGCAAATTAAAAGAGTGTAATAGTAATTATGACAAATAAATGGTTTACTTCCCTGTTCTTGTTTTTTCTATCTGCAATAATTTCGGGCTTAGCTCCGTAGAACATGACACAAACTTGGTTCAGGGTGTACGTTCACAATATTAGGACAAATTTTGTATGACAAATAACTCGTTATATGTCAATTTAACTCGGGTATTAGGGCAAATTTCCATTTGCGTATAGATAACGTTTAAATTTGACTTAGCACACAATATGATCTGCCAGTACAAAAACAGCGTAAATTGAACTTTAAAAACACCAAAATGGCAAGAAAGAATCAGGTAAATATTAATTCTTTGACGTAGCAACTCTTAAGCTCGTTTTGTTTCTAGAGTGACGTAGAAACACACACGCAGTCTTTTTTTGTTTTGCTTCCGGTCAAAACTCAAAAATGCCTCGTCATCTTGCACTTTCAAAAAAACGCTACCTAAAACTCTCGAAGCTGGACGGATCTGGATAGCTGGGACCTGGTGGTGCACCTCGTAGACAGGTTTAGCTTGACTCACCCCGCAAATTATGGGGATGCAGCAAAGGCTTCCTGTGGAATCCTATCTTAATTGGAGACTTCTCTGACGCTGGAGACCGTTCTCAATGACACCACGGAAATTTTGCACTTGGGAGTGGCGTGTTGGTTGGAATTCCTACCCGTACGGGCTCCTACAGGTTCTCTCTACACGTAGCAGGCACTATTCTTGCTGGGCGATGCTGCTTACATAAGGAATTTGGCCCCCGAAGTTACTCGTACTTGGACGAAACTTGCTGCTGCCTAATCTGCTTCACTTGGCACTTTTAGCACCTCGCAAACAATACCCACAGTTGCCCTGTACACTGCTGAGTAACTTCACATACAAATGGTATTAAAAAGGACTTTTTATTTATAACTTTATGTGATAAATTGAGGAGCTCAATCTGGCCCCAACACAAATTTTCCAAGCTTGTTTAGTTATTATTAACAAAATACTGTCATGTCACTTAGCAACTAGATTTTCAATTTGTATAAAAGAAATTAGGATTGATAACATGTTTAACCTTATGGACTATAGTTTTGATGTCATGTCTTTGCCTAACTACTAAAATTGTCTTTTTCTTGCAATAATGGCACTACACTTTGCTCTGACTTTTAAATTACTTTGGTTTATAATGCACTGATACACTTGGAGTCGCTTTAGCATCTCACTAATTGTCTTTCGATCGGTTGCCTTCAATTTTTGTTACTCTATTGCAATCGTTGTTTTGCTAGCACTGTTACGCTTACCTTTCAGCTAGTTTGCCGTTTGCTGTCTTACACTTTTAATACATAACGCTCATATTCTTTCTGTCCTTAACAAATCATTCTGTATCATTTTATTCATATTATGTCTGTCATTCATAGGTTCAAACCCGTCAGTTACAAATTAAATTGCATTGGCCCTTCCGACCATTTATCAAATCTGAAACTCTGAACGTAACTCTTCTGAAACCTGCTTTATTTTATGCCAACTTTTAGCCCCCAAATTATTAGTTATTGCTGCTCACATCAAGTGCACTTATGAATAATGTAAAGTACTGATTATCTTGCAATAGATAAAATATTTAATTCTGTGCTTATGTTTACCATATTCATGTAGTTAATTAGGCAATCAGAATTGCTATGGGCAGTGACCAATTACAATATTTGCACAAGGGGTTCTAATAGTTGGTTTGCTCTCAAGGGGCATATGCTCTTGTATGCGTCTTCTAAACAAATGCCACTACTTACAAGAGTAACTATAGCTACTATCAGTATAAAATGGTAAGCGACATCGGTAACTCATACTGTAAAAGATGGAAATTCTAGAAAATAGATCACTCAAGTATGGGTACGTTAAACAGCACATGTGTGAGAATAGAGGTCACCAAGGAATAGAAGAAACAGGGACAGTTAAGGGATCGTATAGAGAAAGACTTTAAACCAAAACAAAGACCGAAATAGAAACAGAAAATGGAAAACACTAACAGGAGAGTTACCAAAGGAGAAAATGAAGAAAATACTCGTCCATCAAACATACCTCTGTGAAGTTGTTGTGTCTTTGCAGAACTTTTTTGAATGCATTTTCTTTATTACTGTTAATTACAATTGCAAGTTAAGAGTGCTGTAGTAAATAATAGCTGAAAATGGAGTTACGTCTGCATGTAAGCAAACTGTAAACTACGCATTCTTGCAACCACTTAAATAAGAAAACGATATATCTTTACCACAGACAGATACGGCTAGGACACCCTAGAAGCTGTTTTCCATTTAATTGATTTAACATATTATTTTACAATCAAAACTGTATCTAGAGAGTTCTGTATCGTGTAGGAATTTTGCCCAGTTGATGCTAGTTTGGTGCATGTTACTTTAAAATAAACCTCCGTATGTTAATTTTGTTATCTAGTCTTGTAACTAGAATATCCAGAATTGCAACTAATTGTCCTCTTTAAATTGATTGGTAAATTTGGTAGATTTAGCCAGGCGGTTTACATCTTACAGAATTTCATTCAAATGGTCCCTTCCAAATTTCCAAATTAGACATTTGTTTAAAAACAGTAACCTTACAGCTTTGTCTTCAAAACTGTTCATGCAAATATTGCTTACATAACCTAAAAAGAGTGAACTCATCGTCATATCAAATTATTGCAAAAAAAAAATCAGTGTTTGGTGGAGGTTGTGGGAATCATTTATTTTCTCATCAAATATCTGTTGTGAATTATTTAAGATAAACCCGTACCCACTACCAGGACTTACTGAAAGGACTGATATGATTATCTTTTGTAGATCACGTGGGGTGGATGTACTCAGCGTTTTGTTCACCTTCGTAAGGGGCTTGATCAAGCGATTCCTCTACCTCAACAATAGCACGATCCCATCTTGAAAGTGGTTCGTTAAACAATGGCATAAAAGTTTTTCAGATCGCATCCATATTGATTTTATCAATATGTACACTGCATTCTTGTGGGGACCAGATAAAAAGTTTGTGGTACTTCTAAATCGCTTCTACAGAGTTACCGCTCTGATAATTGGCTGAAGACTCATCAGCTTAGTTTGTAGACTGACACTCTGAGTTCTTGGCACGCCACTGGATCGGATCCAGCTCCTTGCAAGCAGGATATCATATCCCGGTCTTAAACGGGCTTTGGTAGCCTCCGTAAAAGAAGGAAATGATATCAGTTAAGATACCGATTGTTTATAGCGTGTCTGAGGGAATCCGGGCGGATTTTCCGGGGCGAAATTAAAACGTGATGGAGCCGTGTTTGTTTCCGCCATGGAAGTTTTGTTTGTCTTTGGGGCATGACAGGGCATTGAAGCTGCGCAGCTGAAAACTGCGGGTAATTTGTAAGCGACTAATTAGGGCCGTGATCGTACCTGGAACTTCAGCATTGGTATTCGCAGCGGACACGCCGAGATTCGAACCGGTGACCTATGAGTCTGTCACGCGCCCAACTTTATTCCACGGCTGTCGCGACGCCAAATCAAATCACACAGTTCGTCTAATTACCTGCGACTGTGGATTCCCTCGCAAACCTACCTTATACTTACCCAAGCGATTGGTTCAACCCAGCCACCCGAAAAACGCCGACTCGGTTTTTACGGCCGCTTCCCGGAAGATTCTGGCACGTCCAGAATCCGGAATTCTTATGCCTGCAACTATTGCTTTCTACACGCATTCGGTCGGGCCACACGCATCGATATTTTACGTACTTCCTTGTTAAGGGTCCGCTCCAGACACGATACAATCGGCCAGTAAACACAATGTCCTTTTATCAAAAAGACCAATATAAATGGCAAATAAGAATGGACAACTTTGAAACCACCCTCTTTCACTGAGAACCTTGCACGTTGGTGATTACCATGTTGACGACATTACGGTAATCTTTGCGATTTAATACGGCTCCGAGTAGATCTACATGTGAGTCAGCTCGCCGCAATAAATGGTTATACCATAGATGACTAATATAGTGTATAAACCCTAATGTGTAATACTATCTAAAACCATAATATCTAAACCAAATCTAAATTTGTGTTAAAAGCGAATACAGCCATGAGAGATATAATGGAAGCTAAACTGGCATAAAATTCACTTAAATAAATAAGGTTATTAATTTGGAATTTTACTGGCACAGTTAGGCAACAGTTATTATCAAGAACACGACAGCTTTCCAATGTGGAATTGTGGAGGAAAACTGATCAATGCAACATAAATAAATAGGCAAAGAAAATAAATTATGATTTGGTTGAAACGTATGCTAGAAAGTGTGAAAAGCAACTGCTGTGTAGATGCCATATGCAGAATAGATACTACGACAGTCGAGAATAATATGGAGAAGAATTATTGAAACTACTTCTGATCACTAGTAAGAAAAATCAAAGTATATGACAATTTATTTCTATGTCCCCTTGAAAAATAATTAAATTTCTCCTATTATTTAAATATTTTGTCTCTCACCATCATGATTGATGTGTTGTTACTAATAATCATATCTAGGTACCTGTTAGAATTCTTTGGATCATGGATAGTGTGCGATGCCCACAATATCTTGATCTTCCTCCAAGAAGACCTCAATTTATTCACTACTAATACCTTGAAAGCCAAGTCCTACAGCCACACTGACCGTATCTAACATAGCAACACTCTTAGCCACGTCAAGATTTGTGACTCTTAGAGTAGAGATTCGGGATTTGAATGTGGTTTTACTAAATTGCTTTCAATATCAGTTTCGTCTAGTTTATAGGTCAATCAGCTACAAAGAACTAGCACCACTGACTAACTTTACTGCTGTAAATTTTCTACAACCTACAAGTATTGGGGTATCGTCGGCGTTGTGAATGTTATTTATTATTTCACCTTCAATCCTAATTTCTCCATAGCCATCTGTAAAAGCTTCGTTGAAAATAACTTCTAAATCATGACTAAAGGGGGTTGCGGAGAAGACGTAACCTAGACAAAAACCGCGATGAATTCGTATTTTGTTGGTAACTTTACCACCATACTACATCAGGGACCTGACTGGGTATACAATTTTGAACAGTTCCAGGCTCTGCGATCGCGACCGTTAGACGTTCGAAAAGCAAGTCGTTCTGAACACAGCCTAATTTCCTTTTAGAATGTATGGCGAACAAAGCAGTCGAAGAAGCCCTTGGCTTCCAAAGTACCGCAATGGCGGCCATAGCAGACTACCTTACAGGATTTTCAGCATTCTTGTAGAAGTAGTCGCATATAAAATAAAGTTTCACGGGTATTCACTTCGTTGCGGAATCGAAATTGCTGCCGACTCAGGCTTTGTTCCCATAGAGTATACAGGGTGTTTCAAAAAGGTGTTGCCAAACTTGGGGAGGTTATAGAAGATATTGCGGTAAACAAATTTTGCATATAAACTCCTAGTCGAAAATGAGCCGTTTTGGGCCTGGAGAAATTTTTGTCCTGAAACGTAATGTTATCTTGTTGATAAAAAAATACTTCGATATTTAGTTAATTTTTATTCAAGATAATGCGAAAATAATAAATTTATAACAATGGTTCAAAATGGCGACCCTTAACCTCATTACATAAATGTGCCCCTCAATTCATTCTCGACTAGGGGTTTATATGTAAAAAATGTTTACCGCAATGTCTTCTATAGCCTCTCCAAGTTTGGCAACACCTTTTTGAAACACCATGTATATTCTACTGTGGAAGACCTTTAAGAGTGCGGCTCGTTCAACTGATAGTTCGGAAACTACTGCAATTATCTGCATTGACTTTCTATGGATGAGTTATACATGCTGAGTACACCCATTAATCTAGTATCTGACTGGTGTGA
The DNA here is from genome assembly GCA_940337035.1 of Agriotes lineatus. Taxonomy (NCBI): domain Eukaryota; kingdom Metazoa; phylum Arthropoda; class Insecta; order Coleoptera; family Elateridae; genus Agriotes; species Agriotes lineatus. The sequence continues at coordinate 110,594 of CALNHX010000981.1, read as the reverse complement.
TATATTTCATTAAAAAGTACAGTTGGGGTTGTAATATTTTCATCGTCAAGAAATTTCAAAACTTGGAGGACATACTGCATACTCCAGGAGATTTATTATTTTTACATTCGTAGGTAGCTTTGTCTACTTTTCCTTCTAATATGATTGGACCCTTGTAGACCTATAGTCGGCATTCAGGGTGATATCTATAGAAGACCACGGTCGGTTGGCAGACCAGTTATTATTGTAGTTACAAGAAATGGTTTCAAGTCCAATAAATAGTGTGTTCGCGGATTTTTTTGCCTTTGATAACACCAATGACGACAATACATATTATGAGGACTATGGCGAAGACAATCATGTAATCATAGACACTCTATGGAAAACCTATTGAAAGCAGCAGCTGAACTGCATTACAAAAAAGCAGATATTGAGAACGAAATTTGGAAGAGGGAGGACAATTGACTGCTATCTGTCTCTAACAAATTCTAACGGAAGTTGAACGAAGGCGACAAAGAAAACATTTTTTTTTAATGGCTCAGAATTGTAATGGTTAAAACAAAATCTTTCAAGCTCAAGACGCTCTTTGCTTTTCTAATAAATCGTTTCAGCAATTTTCCCTCATAGAATTGTAAACAATGTATTCGGGACGATCCGATACGTTAGTGATACTAACTTTTGAACTTTACCAAAATGCTTCTACTGTCTTTGCAGACAAATACAAGGAACTGGAATTAGTTTTACAATAATACGCTGGAGTACTAGAAGCAACTATTTCTCGAAGGTAGCATTCGTTCTTTGATAACTTATTTACGCCGTGGCTACGATGAAAGCTATAAAATAGAAAAATTGCAAGAAGAGAGACAATGCGAAAAACGCAATACCAGCAGGTCCTATTAAAAGCTAATCTCCAATTCAAGAAAATGAATAGATGTTGATACCAAATTGATGCCAAAATCAAACTATCGTGACAACAGTGACAAATTTGAGGGCCGACTAGCTAACAGTGCCTATGAAATGCCTGTGTTACAAGAGTGCTTAAATTCATCCATCATTACAAAAGTGGTGCCAATTGGCCGTTATACGACAAATGTGCTCAGAAAAAAACTAAAAACCAGAAACTCAATTAAAACACACATATTAATAGTAAAATGTATAATACTCTGCATAATGTTAATAAATAACGGTTAACTTTCACATCATTAAAACGGCTAAAGGTCAAATTATTGCTACTACTTGAGACTAATAATTTATTTGCCCATCTCATTATTTAGCTATTTCCACAGGCAGAGAAACGAAGAGCGAATAGGCAACTGGTTTTTGCAAACTTATATTGTGTTAAATGCAGTTTCAAACAAACTGCAACCTTTCCGCTAAGTGGTGTGGTTCGTCGCTGGATGGCGATATAGTTTGGCATCATTTCCTGTACGCAAAATTTCTTGAAAAGACGTCCTTGGCCCGTTGCGCTTTGTGCTTGTGTTGAGCTTTTTGAATCGCTGATTATGTCAGGGTAATGCAGGACAATTGATTAAGGCATATTTTGACCCGAAAACATGCATATGTGAATTGTTGAGCGAGCACTTGTTTGGGGTTGTGTGAATATTCTGGCAGATTTTTCTGCCTTCGCCCTACGGGCTAAGCTGATCGATTCGAGTGGAATGTCTTCAGAGTAGCCGGCTGGCTCGCAGCTCCGGAGTGGAACGAGCATTACCCGGGTACCTTGTCCACCTTACGTGCAGGCGGAAAGGGCTGGAAATAACGTCGCATCTCCCTCGTGCTGCATGTGCAGATTGTTTGCAGTTTGGGGGTTTGAACCTAATGGCATTATATTTATTTAATCTGTATAAATTTATATACAATCGTTTTCAATGCTACGACTTCACCGTTTTTACCAAATTGTGTTTTTATGTGTGTGTCGATTTAACGCCAGCTTAGAGCTCAGTGGTTTAATTCTGGAATAGATAACGTTGTCTTGTATGTCGAAAATTATCTGAGTGGGCGGTTGCACCACTTTACGCTTGTAACCTCTAAATATCGCCCACATTAAGTTTGTTGGCTGGGAAAAACGATCCTAGCATATTACAGTGTAAAACAAACTACCATGCAGATATCTGAATTAGTGATGGGCATAACCGGACAATTTTCATAACCGAATTATTTGCATTCGAATCATATTAATAACCGATTGATTATTTGAATAATCATTCGAATCAATTTTGGCTCTCGATTCGTTTCGATTAAGTCAGCCGGTTTGCCGGTTGGCGGTTCACCGTCATCTGCATCGGCATCGTAACTTGCAGATAGCAGAGGAACTCAGTTAATCGTTAATTATAATAATTGTATAAATAATTTTTATTTGATTTTGAGTTTAAACCATTGAGAATAGCTATATCAATACTAATCATAAAGAAATTATAAATATGCGAATACAAAGTATCTATTGAATCTATTTATAGTTCCTAAAATTCTCTAGTAGGCACCCTTCCCTTTTTGCTTGCACATCATACCGGTATATTTTAGAATCCATAATTTATCTACGTTCAGCCTTCCGCGGTTCTAAGAACGCACAATAAAATTTGCAACATCGAAATCCACTTCTTGTCCCGACTGCTCCGTTATTAAAAGTTAAATATAAATCTGTTACGATACTGGAAAATCTTATTTCGCTATCTGTTTATCCCTTATTAGGCATAATCAACCGCGTTTCGAAGCAAAAATTTAGGCAGAACGTTATCTTTAATAGGAACGGCTCCATAAATTTAACTCGTCGACTGGGAGTCTCAAATGTCTTAATAACATCAACAAGCAGCCGCGAGCCTCACTTGGGTCAATCAAGTACACACGTAAAAAAGGTTATATGAGTTATGAATGACGTATTATTTACAGAATTTTGATCACTCGCAGGTCGCGGAGACGCGGCACGTAGTACGTATCAGGATGAGGTTATTTTTCATCCGAATACTTGGAACGAAAGCCAAGTTACACAGGTTATTTCAATAACCGAATAACCGGTTGTTTTTGATTCGAATAAGCCCATCACTAGTCTGAATGTAAGGTTATTCGTGGCATAAAATTTAATCACTAAGTGTGGAACGCAGTAACGTATTAGCATTCATTCAGTTTTCGGATTGCTTCAAAATTAACTGCTTTAGCTATTTTAAAATTTAAATTAATCCAGTTAGGAAAATTAGCATGTATTTACTCAGCGAGGACTGCGTTTAAACGCACACTGGCTCAGGTATAAATTGTGAAAATTAATTATGTGACATAGTATTAAGGTTTATTGTTCGTTGGTGGCAGTAATTACAATCAATTTTATTCCCCCTCTACTGTGATCTATTACTTGAATTGAATCATTATACGATTTCATTGATTATATTGTGTGTTGTTACCTTTGAGCAATTTAATGGTTCTTTCGCTCAAATGAACAAGGGAACACGGACCTGAATCATTTGGTGCCCCTATAAATTAGATCTATTAGTTTTGAAGGTAAGTTACCTGCGCCCTTCCACTGAGTTAGTCCGAGTGTATGTTCCGATTCAATATTGGCCATTTATAATTTAACATACTATTACAGTTTCCCTAGCTTAAAGCGACCAGTGGAATCGTAAATATATAAAATAGATAGATATATAGTTAGAAATGTAGACAGGCAAAGGTGACGTTCGAAGAATCCTAAAGGACTTTAATGGAAGAGGCTCACACTCGACACAGCATTACAATCTCGATACAAGGATCAAAATAATTTCCGAAAGGATTTGATAAATTCTAACGCGGAAAGGTAGCTGAACTCAGAAGAGAACCAAATACTATCATACCATGTGGAGGACGAAATAACTGTCATTGGACGGCTACTAGCAACAACAAATGTCTGTAGTAGGTTAAGACCACACAACAGGGGGCGCCTACTGCCAGGAACTGAGGTTAACGATCTAGTCATCAAAAATAACACATCAGACAGCAAACCCAATCAACACTGCAGGAGACGGTAGAATTCGGGATCAGAAGAGCAAGTGTGCTTATACGGCAGCAAAACAGCTGGATACAGGACTAGAAGAGTTGGATGCGATATCATAATAGTCAGAAATAGCTCGAAAGTTAAATCAATTCGGCCGACACCAGAAAGCAAGCTAAAATTACCACATGCACTTAACCCAGAAATCCAAATTGGGCTAAAAATAACAGGCATCTTAGCCGTGACACATGTCAGAAGCAAATGGGCGGAAATGCGCCAGTGACCAGCAAAAGAAGTAGAAGAGCCCCTTCCATGACAATGTGAATAAAATCAGGATGACAACTCGGAAAATTCAAATAATACACTATACAATTCGAACTAAAAATCCAACACCTTTTACCGGGAACAAGGTACATATCGATGTAAATTGGGAGATGATGTTATTACATCATGCACGTCGCCCAATGATAAAGTTATTAGTATTGCTTCAAGCACGCTCATTCTTTCCCCAGTACATAGGGTAAAAATATACACGTTTAAATCGATCAACAAAATAATAACGAGGACCGAATTGACGGAACTGGTTAGAACGTCAACAGTAATAGAATTTTCATTATTGGTAGTCCCATTATTTTGTTATTGCATAAACATAGTGATTCAAAATGAATAACCAAGTGACACAGTTTCTAGTCTAGTGAGGTACTATTTATGCCCCTTTCAATTTTAACGTGTAAATTACGTTTTGTGGTAAATATATATGTCAACGTAACTTAGAATGTCTAATACAAGGGGACATAAAAAGTTTCACCCAATTAAATTGTTATCCTCCTGTTACAATCGTAGTAAAGATGTCTTATGTAACACGTGCACAAAGAGTCTCTATCATATTGTCCTACTCAGCTTCCCATTATTGGAGAATTTACACGCCCTGTGCCATAAGCACGAACTTTTTGCACCAGGTATATGAAATGCTCTCTCACTTTCTCTCTCTCTCCTTCTCTCTTTCGGTTATAGGCTAAGTGTTGCGATGGCGTAACTACCAGTGTCCCTAATTGGCGCCTTGGGCTTCTTTCCATCGTTTTCTTTCTATGTGTAACTCGGCGTTTGTTCCACCCCCTAGTTATTTTAATTTTGGTTGCTCTTGGATTGCTAGCTACATCAGATATCAATGCATAAGACTCATCTATTACTTCTGCAATGACTATGGGAAAGCCAACACAGCTTTGCTTCAAGTTCATATCGTCCACACTTTTATGTCTGAACCTAAATTTCCAACCTTGCTAGGAATAAAAGCCAAAGCAGCTTGCATACACGTAATATAATATAAATGCTGGTTTACATACATACACATACAGGAAATACAAATACAAAACGACGATACGTAAATAATATACGCCTGAAACAATAACGATTAAGATTTAGTTTGGATGCCTACGGGCTAATAGCTACATTCTACTCGCTTTTACAATGTGGTATTCATATATGCCCTGAATAAACAAAGGTTAAAGTTGGGTTTACAAACCTTACGGACTAATAAAGTACAAATATAAGTAACGGAATAACAAACATTAACGATTGCATGAGATTTTGAAAAAATGTATTTTGGCACTCCGATAATTTACTTTAGTCTGGACCGTTAGCATGTATTTGCTGACTATGCAGCCACGCCTTGAAGCCGGAGTAACAATTCCGCGTTAAAATATGATGCAATAAAGGTATGTGCCAGCAGTACGTCGCAACTTAGCACTGGATTGTGAATTCGGTCAAATACCTTGGTCGTAAATGACTAACCTTTTCTATCAGCGTAAACCTCAATTTAGCCTCGTAAATTTAAGCCTTTGATGGTACCACGCTCGGTAGGGAGCTCGGGTGATCTCACCTTGAAGTCACTGTAGAAACTTCTAGCTGATGATTATATAGACCGAAGGGATGCTTTTTAAGGTTGTGCACTCTAAGGGCTCGGTGACCATCCCCAAGAATCAAGCGTTGTCCGCTACCTTAGTTGGACCCCTGCTTGTTGTCACAATTCAACTACTAATGTATTAAATTCTCGAAAAAACCGCGAAACCGCGTCCTCTCGTTTTATTTTCATTTATATTCGGCGTCGACCGGATGAATTTTCTCAATGCACTATCGGAAAACGTGGGTCTTCACATTAAGCGTGATTTCAAAGAGATAATAACGCATTTTTAATCTAATTAATACAATATTAAAGTTATATGTTAGCTTTAAGCTAGCGGGTTTAAATATTTAAGAGCTCTGGCGCGACGAATCAGGCCCGTTACATGTGCCTCTTAAGGTTATTTGTAGGTTCTCTTTCGTAACTTCTTATCTGCTCTACCTATCCGGTGAGAAAGTCTTTGCCACATTTTTTCTTGTATCATCAGTTTTTGTAGGTTGCCCCCTTGCTTTATGTTTATATGTTCATGGTATTGGAGGATAGCTGTAACAATCGCAAATTATTGACTACAATTACAACATATAGCATTCGTCGATTGACTATCAGGATGTTCCGATCCTCCCCCTTGTATAAGTCATACTAAAAATACTATAAACTAAAAGCGAGTTTTATAAATATGGTCTAATTTTTTTCTGAATATTCTGAATAATTTAAGAAACCATCGGCTATCGTTTTTATACTAATTTAACAATTCTAAACTATTCAAGTGCCGATGAGAATATTAAAATTTGTTGAAGAATTCACTTGCGTTTCGAGGAAATCTGAGAAATTGTAGTTCCAGCATCCAATTATGGCATTGGTTGATAAAAATCTTTTAGGAAGCGCAACTCATTAACCGACAAAAATGTATGGACGCTGTATTGGAGATGCTATCGTCGAGGCCGCATTAATCGAAGGAAATGAATATGTCAGAAAATATCGTCGACCGTTTCATAGCAAGGATTTTTAAAAATTTGCTGCTGAGAAAAAGAGGACTCTCTTTTCAACAATCCCACGCATGTTTTCTTAAATTTTACTAAAAAGTGTTGTGAGGCTGATAGATGGCTCACAGCCGAATAGCCATAATCCGAATCTACTACAAGAGCTTTTTGTAGATGTAGTTAACCCTGCATGTAACCTAACGTCTTAAAAAACCCTTTATAAAAACCACTGCGCTGCGAATGTTAAATTTACTAATTCTAGCATGCACTAGTGCAAAATTGTCGCATAATTGGGATCTGATTGGATGAGTCTCAGAAAGCAGCGTTGATGGCATTGCGAGAGCAAGCGATGGAAATGGTTTCAGACACCAGAAAATAATTTCAGATTCTTGATGCGGAGACATATAACATAAATTATCTTTGTTGTCCCTGGTAGTAGAATTTGGACCAGAAGAAAACTCAAATGTCACCCATACTTACTTGCATTTGAAGAATGTTCTAGCATCCATTTCGAAGTTAATGTATGTGAACAATAGAGTCTTGTCAATTGATGCACATGAATTTAAAAGGATTTTCACTGACAAATATTAATTTAAGGTAATGGAAGTGCACATTTAAGAAGTGATCCGGAGGTAGCTCGTCATCTGATGAGAGCCGATTCGAAGCCGGCAATCTTGATTCCAAAGGGATGGCGTGATGAAACTGAAGTTGCGAAAGGAGTTAAAAGTACAAAGATATGCAGACCTTAACATGACACCTCACCATCATCAAAAACTCATCAAAAAGTAGCCAATTTTAAATTCACTGGAAAAGTATTACCGAAGACCGTCATGACGCACGCCAGGGGACCACACGGAAAAGAACTAGCAAGGATCCTTTTCGATGATGGCATTCACAGGTTGTACATTTAAATAGCTACAGCGAGGATAATAAAAAAGAAAGAAATGTGTTGCTCGATGGCTCCATCGCATGTTTGCAAAAACTAAACAAGCATGAAATTCTAGTTGAGAATCGATATTGATTTGAGGATATCAAGTTGAGGGTCAGAAAGATGTCAACCATTGGAGGAAGATCCCCAAAGTTAAGATTGGACATTGGATGAAAGCATTGCATAAAAAATGAAAGCAACTCCATAACCAATATTAATTTTTTGATTTAGAATGAGGACAGAGTGGAGTTATCTCATTATGTTCGAGTGATCACATGATCAACATATCCTTGGCGGAAGACAACCGCCAGAAGCTTTGAAACTTGAATTATTGGAATTCGTGATTCAATTAAGAAGATGGCGCAACTGGAAGATGTGGTAAAATCTAAGAAGATTTTTGAAATTCCCGATGACAATGGCATTCAAGACATTCTCCGCAACAAATCAATTGCAAAAAGCCATCCCACTTATGGCACAACGAAGTTGAGTGCAAGTGATAAATTAAAAACATATGATCAGATATCCAAGTCATAAATTGAGGAAGAATTTGCAAAAGTTGTCAATGCAAAAGATCCTTCTAATTGCTCAATCCATGGCAGACAAACTACCAGCTGTGCTTTGATTTTAAAACAGGTTATGTTGACTTGTTGCGTATTATTTTGAGTCCTTCCATCATTTTACTTTATCTCCTGATATTTATTGAAGAAAGGGAAGCATTAAGCATCAAAACTGATAATGAAGACAAACGTGGGCCTAAGAGACTACTTTTATGGTGAAAATGTATGTGGAGGGTAGACAGTGCGTATGAAAGCTCTACAGAAAATGTATGTTTGAATTATAAAATCTCTAGGATTATGCCATTCTAGATTCCACAACGTTCATCCTATTAAAATGTCTAGCTCTCTGGGCCAATACTTAACCACATAAATTTCAAATTTCGTTAGTTGAAACCACAACAAAGTGTGGCTTTTTGGCGGTTAGCTATTATCTTGAAAACTGAAAATATTTGCCTCGCTTATGAAAGTCCAGCCAGTTGGGCGAATTCAAAAACGGTTTTATAGTCTTCGAATTAAGCTCGCTGCAATTTATGCGAATCAGCGGCCATAAATCGATTAGGCCGTAACAGGTGCGCCATCGGTATTGGCGTATGGTAATGGGAATCAAAGTTTAATTAATAAAAACATCCGGTAATTAATATGGACGTATAATTAACTATTAACAACAAGAACTAATTAGCGGGATGTTTTTGGGTTACGTCAAACGGGCTTGATCGGGACCCGAAGGTGATTTGTAGGAGTTAATTTGAAATTTTGGCATTATGAAGCAGCAATTAGAAATTACGATGGCTGGCTGCTTGTGTAATATTACACAGTCACTTTGGTTAATAAGGTTTTTTGCATCGACGGTGCTGACACGAGCAGCCAGTAATTCGATTTTTTGTCAAAGCATCGGGATATAATAGTATTCTAATGAAAGCCGGAAATGCGCTGCCTAGGTTAATTTTAATTCACAGAGAAGCTGCAAAAGCCATCTTCTACAGATATGAAATTTATAGTTATAAGGCTTCCCCTTCTAGCTAGCTGTTGTGCAATTTTCCAATTGATTTTCCGTACTATTACACCCATATTTAAAAATGTAGTTGAATAAGACATGTCTAAGAGGAACGCACTTATAGTATGAAGTTCACTTACAAAGAAACAGTTTAAAATGTTTTTTTATTATACCTGCATCAGAATCGCCATTTAAAGCACGCCTGAGTGTGCGAAAACAGGCGATTAAAGCTCTCCGAGCTTTAAAGGTTGTCAAGGAAACGACTGAATGCAACAACGGACGTGGACGCGACAAAAACGTAAATAATTCTCGTAACTATAGTAGCAATATTATTATGCCCTCTCGATTTATCACGACAAAAATTATTTCTAAGTTTTTAGTGCGTAATTTATTTCCAGTATTGCAGGTATAATAAAAAATAGCGTAAAGTGTTCGTGGATAACTGGTCTTTAAAACACTTGCTCTATTTCGAGCACTCCGGCTACGCCGTCGTGCTCGAAAACTCGCGCGTGTTTTAAAGACCTTGTCATCCACTCATACTTTAATATACTATTATGTGGAAATATAACAACTTAGATACTTTAAATTTAGACGTTGTAACTAAGACAATGTAATTAAATTGTAATTGGAATTCCTTCTTCAGGGCAGCAAATCAAAAGAAAACGCATTTTATTCAAGCCAATATTTTGAATAGCTTTATTCCTTTATCAAGGCTACTACAATAACGCTTACAGTAATAGAAAAATCATGACAAAAAGAGAAGAATTGTTTGACCTAGAGACCGTTGAGGTTAGTATTTCATAACGGGCGATACATAATAAACACATCTAATTTGGTGAACTTTATAACATGATAACGGAATAAAGCTCTTCTAAATATTGGCTTGGATAAAAAGGCTTTCTTTTAATTTGCTGCCCTGAAGAATAAATGCCAATTACTTATTTACATTGTTTTATCAACCAGTCGTTCGTTGCTGTCCTGCAACTTCATGTAGTGACTAAGGTTAAACTATACTAGAAAAGCGAGCAACAATCATGAATATTACAGGAAGATCCATTTCGTGGTGGAATGAACGAATGAAAGAGCTGGGAAGGGAAAAAGACGTCACTCCTAGATCAGAAGAGTACATCTACTCGACAGAATCTAAGCAAATATATAAAATACGGTAAATCGAGAGATGAGAATCATTAAAGGAGAGTACTGGAAAAGGTTTATGAAAGATGCCGTGTTCAAGGTACACAGCATTCAAAAATGGAAAATCATTAAGAGAAACGAGAAGAAACACGAATATGTGCCGTAATTAACAATTTATACTCAAAAATTAATGAAGATCCTCATACAAGGATAAATGAAGAAAACAGAGGATAACCATATTCAATGAACTGATAACATATAATGGGAAAGACTTGCATGTGCTATTTAGCAAGATAATGAAAGAAGAGACGATATCAGTATGGTGAGGGCAAAGCAATGATATATCACCAAAGAATCGATTCTCCGTAAATTAGAATATGTTGGTGTCATGTTTAAACGGTTCATACGAGACAACCATTCGGAATAAGAAATCAACAGCTGTAGAGACTTAAATATGGAGATGAACAGTAGAAGCAACACTAATGACCGCGTAGTTGAAACATTGTGTCTGGAGCAAGGAGTATATGCGACAAAGCGACAGCCAAACCAGTCCTAGCTAGTGCTGAGATGATAATAAGCGATTGGCGTATTGCCAAACTGATCAAACTATAAATGCTAAACCTAAAATACAGGAAAAAGAGAAAAAATAACAGTGGAGTAGTAATGTGGACCTCATGGTCGAGGGAAAACTTCCAACAACTTTTAAAAATCAACGGCCAAACGATGAAATCTGAGTTTTCTCTCCAGCCGAATAAATAAAGACAGGAAGAATTTCCTAAACTTGTTATGAGAATGAAAGGCTATCATAAAAACATCCATGCTAAAAAAGCCCTAGAAGTTACAACGCAATAAATTTCTGAAGTCTGATTAAAAATTCTTCAGTTCTTCAGGCCTGTATTGACCGTGATCGTTACTCGCTTTATCTTTATGTTTAGCTGTAGGTCTGTATCGTGAAACCTTTTCACAAGCACAATATTTTATTAAAAGTACCTTTGACAGCATCCATCAGTATTACCATGAGGTGTTTTCTTTTAAAAGATGTACTGCTGATCTTGGGATTTAAAGAGGCTGATACTGTGTCAATGCTAAAAAGTTTGAGTGACCAGCAACTTTACTCGTATCATGTGCAAAGGGTACAATTTTTTTGTTAGCTGACTATCTTCTACTACCAGTTTTTCCAATAACCTTTATATAATTGTTTGCAACCTAGTTTTCATATTACAATACTTTATATGATACAGCTGTGTTTGTAACAGACGCAAGTATGTTGATAATAAGTAGCATTGGCCAGAGGAAAGCTCACATGTTATCACTTTATCTTGACATCAACAACCTTTTCTCTGAAAATTTTACTTGGTTTAGATTTATTGCCGCTTACCCTCAACGTTTAAAGTTATAGTCACATTTTAGAAGAAAAACTAGTAACAATGTAGTATGAAGTTACATCGTCCATACGAAATAAAATTATTTTATACATCATGAAGGGCCAGCATAACTTAGTATTACGATGAACTATTTCAGAAGCAACCTGCATAGTTCTCAAAATGTCTATACATTTTTTTATAGTCTGCTTCAACAGTGACGCTGCTCTACTTAGGGTTGTAAATAATAATTAGTGGGCAACAAGGTGTCATATGGGGACAGTTGAGTAGTAAAAAAATAAAGAAAGGTAAATTTTTAAAAATATAGAAGTAAACCATTTTTTAAATAAAAACTTCCTTGGCCCTTGGGTTGTAAGAGATTGATCACCTGCATGGCCGCTTTGGTCACCCTACTTAACGCCATTTATCTCCTTTTATGGGTGCATCAGTTAATGAATCTGTAGACATGCGCATCTGTGAAATAGGTTGCCTACATTATTATGTAGTCAGGATGTGTACTGTATATACACGTATCTGAAACTCTTCAAAATTATTATTATTAAAACTAGGACAAGTGAGAACTGCTAATAACATGACTAGCCTGAAACATTCTGTTTTGTGGGTAGGTATGTAAGAATGTAACCTACACAATATATTTTTAAAATTGCTTTCGAACTAAAACGTTTAAAAAAACATTAAATTTTTAATAATTAATAATTTGGAAACTGCCTTCTAAATCACAAACTTAGATTATCTAAGCAAATCTTCCAGCTCAATAGTGCATTTTTTTCTAGCGTAGTGCAAACGAATCGAAATATTTACAAAGCATCTTTTTTCAGTCGGTTTCAAGCTGTAATATTTTGACTTTGTAATATTTTGTTCTGGCCAAGAAAAATATAGTAAATTACGTTACTCAATTATTTGAAAATTTTTTGCCAATTCTGGTAAGCCAAGAGTTCGTTATTATTCGAGTGAAATAGATGAAGAGCAGTTTAGATCAAACACTTCCATTGGTCTGTATAATACAACTCAGAGTCGTTACATGACATTTATTTGCATATAAAGTACATACTTGGCTCCCTTTTTGTAGGGTTTTGGTGGAACTACCCTACGGCAGCCCTCTACAGACTGCGCAATTCGGATCTCTTAGTGCTTATCGTAATTCGCGTGTTGGAAGTCGAACAGCTAATTATAACTGACGGGCCAGGTTTCAAACTAATGGCGTTATAAGTTCAGTTTAGGCCAACGCTTTCGTCATATAAGCAATGCACGACTTTTAAATCCAATAGACAAACCAGTGATCAAATATACCTATATAAATAGTGAGCAACTTAAGAGAAATAAAAATAGAGAAAGTGGAGAATTATTATTAGGATAAATACACTTGAAAGCAGCATTTGATGCAGTAGATAGAAGGAGTATTTGGAAGTATATATACAAATAGAACCAATAAGTAAAGTATACATAAAACAGTAAAAAGAAAATTTTATATAACGGGAAGGAAATGAAATTAGTTCAGAGTAAACCCCTTGGTTTAATAGTAATGCAAAATGATTGATGCAGACACAATAATTCGCTACATAAACTTATCAAATGAGCAGTTGAATGTACTTCTATTACATAGTGATGGAAGCTGCTTCAACTATACTGCAACATCTATAATTGAAAAAACAGTTTGTAACTAACAAAGTACAAATATAGTTTCTAGTTTTATGGATATTGTTTTGAGCACTTAGGAAAAATTGCTAATTCAAATTTCGTCCTGAAAGCTTATCAGTCCAAATAGCATCTGCTAGTTCTATGGTTACAAAAATTGTTTAACACTTGCGACCCTTTCTTACTTAGAAACTAAGGTTTTGACTTATTATTGTAAGAAATCTTTTAGAAAAACTGACGACCCGCAATAGCTTCTAAGTTATATACCCAACACTTGTAATACTATAACAATAATAAAATGTGACAACTGTCTTCTAATTACTTAGTTTTTGCAAAGAAATGTAAGCCTATATTTGTTGTGTTCAAGGCTCCATCATCTAATAAAAAGGGTTTATAGTCTACTGAGACCATTTCAAAGCGTTAAAAGGAATTTTTCGCAAGCAGTGACGCGTTGAGTGTACTGGAAATAAAACTACTTGCGTCCTAGTGATCTCGTGGTACTTCTCGTTGCGGCAGCGTTGCTACAAGTCGTGCGTGGAGAGCATGGAACTTTTTTGGAGATCTTTACAAGCATGAATGGTTCGTATAGTAGTGCAATATTGAGGGGAGGGACGCGTGTAAGAAATTTTAATGTCTGTGTTATCGAGATGAGAAATGTGAAGTTACATTTAATATTGCTTAACCTAACACCGCGTGCTGCGCGGGCAAGAAATTTGTAGCCTACGGTTTATTCACGAGGCAGAGCTCTGGTAAGCATTTGTTTTCCTTGTGGATTTATCTCCTTATTGGGTTTTTATTAGCTTTTTGCCACGGCGGCCTAAGTGGCTGGGTGGCCCCTGCAGGCATTCCTTAAGAAATCTTAACGTCCAGAACAGTTACTCGATAGAGGGGTTATGGTCTAGCAGCCCTTGCAAGCGCTTAGCCAGACGAGGTCAGCACCTGCGTTTGTTTCTGGGAAGATCCTTAGATGCCCGAGCCGTAGCTTTAATTATGTTTAGCGAGCAGTTTCCATATGTGTACCACGAATCCTGGCCGTCTAGTTAAATAATTTTGTTTGTAAACATCAATGCCTAATTTTGGAGGCTTTTCCTCGAGTTGTTTAAAGTTTGGCACATATATCATTCAATGTTATTCGCTCACATGTATATTGATGTACCTAGTATAACCACCTAGGCTTCACCCTTTTAAATTTGTAAGAGACCACGAAGCAATTTTGGTGCTGAGGGGTATGTTTAATACAGGTTAAAAATAAAAGTTGTGCCTAATGAGAATTCCGGAAGGGTTAAAAGTCAACTTCTATACGTTTTCCAAAGCTGCTAAAAGCTTCGTACTATCATAGTTAATATTGCATACTGGTTTTCTATCCCCATGAGTAACATAATTTAGTTTAAGTGTGGTTAACATACAGGCACTTAAATAAATAGTCCTCGGTTATAAAGAAATAGCTTGAATTTGGGAAGGTGTAGAAATGTAATCACTCGGTGAGTGTCGTCTGATCCAAATTGCACGCACTTAAATATTTTTTTAGCAGTACTGTTGAGTGTAATATATTTTCGGATCCTTTTTACTCAGCAGCGTCGGATAGTCGATTACTACCGTTTAGTTTTAAGTAAGCAACGTACCGGAAGCCAGGCTTCCATACCATTTATATGCTATATACAAGCATGATCAGTGATTTTTACTAATTTGTGATACTTGTTATTCAATTCAGTGTTCCCGAGTATTTGCGTATATCAGTAGTTACAAATTATCATTATTTATGATTATTGTCCAAACTTGAGTTTCATTTGTATTTTGCTCCGATTGGGTCACTTAGTCGTACGTTGTCTGTATGAATCAGCAGGGAACGCGCCAGGCGAACTACTTGGCTCCCTCTAATTTATTTTTCCACTTTTAGAAGGTAAGTTGACCTCCATTCATTCTCCTTAGCTAATCGATGGTGTGTTTCAGTTCACTAACGGAAAAAATTATATAATACTACAAACTAGGATTTACTAAAATAACATTTTAGAACTAATATCGAACTAAGTAGTGCATAAGCTGAAGTATAAAAATTTCCAGCGCTATCGCTTTCTAAAATATATTTATTTCATTTTGGAATCATAATCTTGTTTATTGGCCCTCGTTGGAGGGCGTAAAATGGCTTTTATAGCCCTAGGGCCTATAAAGTTGCTAAGCACTATAACAAGCACCAACAATGTAGTATAGCAACACCAACAATCTGCATAGAAACCATAGCACACCAAAAATGCACAGCGCCAGCACAACGACGACGCAGTAGTCTGTAGCCAAAATACTGAATCTTTGAATTTTGTCCTTTTTGAGGACTAAAATAAAATAAAGCGTTGTATGTACCACGTGCCTAATCACGATTATAGCTCTCGGGAAATTTAAAGCTCTCCGCTTCGCGTCGAGCTTTAAACATTCCCTCGTGCTATAATCTATTGATTACGCCCTTAATACATAAATAACTATTAGAGTTATTTATTATTACCACCTGACATTAATAAAATAAAGAAATAGCTTCTGAGCAATTAGGAGGAATACGTATAAAAACAATAAAATTAGTATCCTTTTTATAACATTACCATTATACAGAATCCGTGTGGACTGGGCAATGGTTTTACCTGCAACAAAAAACAAATTGAACGATTTGTATACCAATATCCAATATCATTTTCAATTTTGAGATTTCTGTCGTTTGGTTTTAATAAAACTTTAATTTAATAACGTCTGATACCGTAATTAATACCGGTTAATTTCCTTTTGTATCTACTTCCTTTTTCCGTCTAGTAATTTGTTGTTTCTGTTGCACACAAAGCCAATTATTCAAAGCATAAAGCATATAGGAGCTTTTGAAGAACATATTACAAGTACAGTCAGACTTAAGTGTAAAATTGATGGTGCTGTCAAAAGTGACAGGCCGGTAGACAAGGTCTAAATAACGCAATCCCCTATTATGTTTGTAGAGCAGCGAAAAAATATGGGCGGGGTATATTTTAAGATTACCGCAAGCTGCTTAGCGGCGTTCCGTATGTCCCAACATAGGCGAAATTTTTCAAGATTATCGCAAAATTAGTGTTAAATCCAAATTTCGCATCTAAACCCGTAATTTATTTACTTATAATTTTACACGTAGCTACGTAATTCCTTCCGCGTCGGACTCTCCTTTCAAAATTAAATTTTAGGGGCGCTTTAAGCCTAATCCCGCTTTATCTCTCTTAGCGCAACATTAAAGAACTCGCTACGGCCCTAATTTATACGAGATTTCAAGGTGTCGTGCATCATGCAGGGGCGGGCCTTTGCTTACTTTATATTACAGCCGGCGTAATAATACTTGCAGACAAACCTCAGAACGACGCTGCAGCTCGCCTAATTAAATCTGGCATAATTAAAACATCCCACACGCAGGGGTGTCGCGGTTGTCACTTGCCTGTTTTCGGGACAACCGTCTCGGGCCTCGAAATTACGTCTTTGTTATTTTGCCACCGGTTATATTGAGTCGAAGAGGCGCATTCTTGGGATTCTATCGAAATTCGCGAACGGCTGCTGTCCTGCGCTCCCCGAATTCCAAAGGGAATTTTTTAGCATTAATTTTGAAACAGACCTTCGCTTTTAAAATTTGATTTTTTGTACGCAAAAAAGAGCTTGCTTTCACTTAAGAAATTCTAAAGCTGAAGCTTTGACTATAAAGAGGTTAAATGAAAAATAGTAAATCGAAGGCGCTCAACAACTATCAATAGCTGATGCAACGACTTCCAGTATGATTGAGCTTCCCTTAGTGAAGAGGCTGTCCAGAAAGCAATATTCTTTTAGCGATTTGACCACCTCTAGGGGTGGGGTGCGAAAAAGTCGAGAAAATCTAGCACACACGATTGGATCTTAAAGAAATCGCGCAGTAGATGTCCATTAAAAACGACTTGAGAACAAAAACGTGTAAATTGTTGTGTGATAGCTGACGAAGCGTGGATTTATTGCCACGAACCTAAAAGGCAGATATTTCCTAGCACAATGGATCTTTTCATACTAGACGAAGACAAAAAAGGTAAAGCGAAGTAGTAGCAGTGGCAGAGAAATTATTTTCACAGTTTTTCATAAATGTGGAATTGTCGTCACCCTTGCTTTGACGTATTGTTACACTACCGATACTACATCACCTATTATTCAAACCAAGACCAAGACCACGACTTATCGAGGCAATTTTACGCAAATTACAACCTTGTCGGGTAATTCAGCTTTCCGAAACGTAGTTTATAGCTCTAAAACTTTAATTCCCATCATGTCATAGAAGTACCACGAAATTTCACATTCTCTATAGCAGCAGTGCTATCGACATTCTGTACCCCAATATAGCGTTTCGCAACTCTTCGGCATTTCGCTGCAACCCTAAAAAAATTACAACTTCCTCGCGTGTGGATTCACGCTAACTGCTCGTAGATATTCTCGAACTAAGGCTGTCTATTCTTCAAACAACTCTTTGGAAAAATTCCTCCCACAGAGCTTGTAGCCGCAACACCTGTTCATTCCGTGGACACCAATTGTGCCTTCCAGGTCCGAGACTGCAAATTTCGTTCAACTGGCAGCAACCGACCATCAACCGGTCTAGTTTCCGCTCAGCCTAGACGATGGATTTAAAATTTTAGTTGCTGCACTCAGTTGAATCAGTTATGGTTTAGTATCGGATGTATGTGTAGTTTACCGTACATTTCTGTATGGGTTTATAAATTGTCCGCTGTGAAATCAGTTACAGGATCCATACTCGTTAGAGGCGCAATAATACATATCTGTTGAGCATGGTTACCACGTGACGCCACGAGGGGTAGGTATAAATTTCTTAGGCAATGTTCAGAAGTGTTTATGAATGTTACCTTAATGGAGTCCTTAAAATGGCTGTGTCATTTTTATTTATTAGACGCCGTACAGTTCAAATTTAAGTAGCAGCTGGTTAGCTGTCCAGAAGTTCTACAGTTTGAGGGCATCATTATAGAATACTGTAAGGGCCAAGTCCAGGTATTACGCAACCTGCATTCGTCAATCAGTACTTGAGGTGGGATTGATAATGTAATTGAGATTTAAGAAGCTCCATCTTGGCCGAAATCGGGTAACTCATTGAATGCGTAGGCAAACGCTTTATATGTTATGTACGCTCTGCGCCTGAATATGAGCAGTAGGCTGTCACTGCACTTGAGCGTAATAGAAACAGCCGTCACTCGATTTTAAGCAGCATTAAAATAAATGCGTAATAGAAACAGTAGTCTTTGTGGTCGATTTAATATTATGGTGTGGATAAATGCGGGTAAAAATAGCCACCCGCTTCATGGTTTCGTAATTAACATTAACATTATTTAAAACTTTTTGATTTACAGCAAAGATAGCTATCGTTGTTAGTGTGTGTAAATATATTAGATTTTTCTTCTGAGTTTGTTAGAAGATCTCTCCACTAACTACCAACTGAGTTAAATTAAAAACAGAGATCTCATTGCTACTGGCTGTAAACGATGGTAGAAATACTTTTAATGAGGCAGCCACGTTATTTATCCCGCCCTTATTGTAAACCTGCTAAACTTAAATTTAAAATGTGTAGGTCTGTTTCGATTCTGATATTTAAAATATGCAACTGGAATAAACCACAGGCTTTCACAATATTTGCTCTTTTTATTTGTATGACCTAAAAATATGTACAATGTTTACTAATGCCAAAGGAAGGTTTTATATTTGAAACAACCCTTCAAAATGCTAAGTGTTTGCACTGCGCCGTGGATATACCAAGACCGTTAATGATATTTGCTAATAGGGTTGGTTCTAAGGATAGCTCCCTCATATATTATTGCTACTTTTGTGAATGGCAGATAAGGGCAATTTGAGCTTACTACTTTACCCCTGTATTGTAAATTATTGAAAACTGCTAATGGGCTAACCGCGAACCGTAGCAGCCGACCAAAGGAGATATGTTTGACATAATATCGAAATGTTTGCTGTCACCAAGCAGATTTTTTTAAAATTTAAGAGCTCTTTATAACTCCTGCGCTGAAATTTGTGTTTCACAAACTTATAACGAAGACTTTGAAATAACATCAGAAACCACCCTCAGGACGCCTCCGCACACATTTCATTAATTTATTAAGAAAGTCCTTTGACTGGTTGATTTTATATTTAGCAAACATTTTCATATGGAAGCTCCCTGAAGTTTTTAGATTGAACATGGCTTCCAGCCATTTTCAGGATAACACATTTCAGCCAAGAAAAAGATGTACGTTTTTCTTTTAATAACATTAAAGGTAAGTGTGATTATTTTTGTCGCTTTCACTTAAAAATACCTAGATTTGTAACTATTAACTCGATGATCTGCATACATAAATGTAATCGTATCCTAATTAAAGCGGATACATTTTATACCAGCTCGACAGTTTATTACTCTTCTCATATTTCAGAGTTCCTCGAAGTTTTGTTGATGTTGTACTTGGTAAAACAGTCTTGAACTTGCGTGCAATTATATGGGAGGGTGTCTTCGCTCGATATTTACTCAAGAATGCATATTATTAATTAACTGAAACTACAAAGAGGGTTGTGTTTAAAAATTAATAGTAACAATATTTGCACACAAGTACAAAGATACGTACTACTTCTACTAAGTAATTCAATTACTTTGAGTGGGAATAACAATACCGCATCATAAATTAACATAATAAGTTTGCGTTGAAATTTTTTTGGCATGGCCAGATTTGCATTTCCTGTAAATATCGTATCTCCAAATGAGTAATATATGGAGCGATGGAAACACAGTTGGAAAATTATTACGTGATCGAATTAGAAGTATGTGAAACAGAAGAGATCCTGAGATGGAGCAAAAAACAAGGAAATGATGGATAAAACATGTATAAAAATTTGATATGTTCAAAGCAGGTTCTCAAATACATTACCTCCAGAGAGGGGTAGAAAAACAAGACGCGGGAAAGGGCATGCTCAAATAATGGAAAACGAAATGGTCTAACTATATATTCAAAACCGCAGAATACTGTGGCGCCATGAAAATGGTGAATAGATAATTACAGACGAACAGCAACAACATCGAAAATATACAGCATATGGACCTACCATTAATGAAATAAGAGAAAGAAAATCATTCTGTGCTAAATGTTGTCTCATCTCTCCATAAATTATGCTTAAACCCAATTGGGTCTTTTGCCTGCTAGTATAGAGTTGATTGGCAGAATTGTAGACGATGTTTCCTATTATCTGGAGCAACTCCTAAACATTCTCACATTCATATGCTTGAAAATTCCACTGTTTTGGCATTCTCTATAGTGTAACCTTTGAAAGAAATATTTTTCTGAAAATGTTATCATCTGTTAGGTTTAACATTGTTTCTCCAATACGTATTGGCACAAGCTTACCCATTGGTACTAGATTTTAACGTAAGTTTTCAAATGAACTTCGTCGACGTTTGGAACAGAAAAAGAAGACGATGGAAAAAAACATCTACGAAATATGAAAGATAACAGAATCTAGACATTAGCGTATCAAAAACTGCAAGCATACGAATTACCTGAGAGACCATCCAACAGATGTTTGAATATTTACACACCAACTTTACAGAAACAACAATTACCTCGCAAAACCACGTAGCATAGGTAGAAGAAGAAAAAATAAGTTCTCCTATATTAAATGTTGCTCCGTCTGTCCATAGCACTTACTGAAAGAATTATGGAATGTTCTTTAAGCAATCATACATCTATAGTGGACCAATTTCTGTTACCCTATACATGTATGTCATATACTTTTTTCATATATTGCTAGTAATAAAGCTGACCCGTATTTTTTTATGTATATTAATTAAGTTACGAGTACCACGTACTACTATAAGTGTCTTGCGAGTGCGAAAATGAATATGCAAGACAGCTAATTCCAGGTAGCGGAGTTCAAAATAGAACGAAGCTTGCGGGTGCACAAATGACCGCGGGAACTAGCAGTCGCGCATAAGTTAGCCACCGTATGTGTCGCCCTAAAACCCAAAGTACGCCGCATGCTAATTACGCCACTGAAATACACAGAATAGTGAGCTGTTAGCTTACCTTATTCGCCGCCGACACAAAGGGGCTCCTGAGTGAGAACACAGACTACAAAGGCCTCAAACCACCTGGGTAGCATCACCAAAGGGTGGTGAGAAAGTGGATAGAAGGAAGCCGTTGTTCTAACGCCACAGAAGCATCGCTCTTGTCCAACCAAGAGGACACTTGAGAGCAACCGAATGAAAGGTTAGTTTTTAGTTAAAATGGCAATACGAAGCAAGCAATAATTGCGACATCTTTGGCAATTGTTTCAATGAATGATTGCGTGCCCAACATAACGGGGACTTACCCGCATCCAACACGAAATTATTGCGTCATCTGCCAACGCAGCGTGGCCGCTTGAATTGAACGTGCTTAGCCAGCGTTCGTATTACGGCGTTTGTTCCAGCAACAAGTGCAATTAAAGAATAGACCGCTTCGCCGAGTGCATTTGTGCTCGGAATTTAAATACGTTTTGCACGATCGGTGTTTGGTTTTGCGTCGATGGTTGAACATTAGCTCCCTATTAAGGTGCTTTCATGCATGTAGCGTACAATTTTTGTATAAATAGGCTGTAGTTTTACATGTATTTTTATGTACTAACGCGAGTAGAAACAGCTTTCGCTCTGAGATAATTAAAGTATTGTTCACAGCTTCCCTGAATGCTTGGACGTCGTTTATTCTTGGTGTTTTATGTACATGTATTCTCTTGTATTTGAGTTTTTCTGTAAACTGTAAACTGTTTGGTTTTGTTTGCTGGCAGTGTTTGCATGCATAATTTCAGCATTCTAGGTGACAACAAGCAACCGCAAAACAATATTTGCTAACCCTAAGCCGCACTGACGATTTTAATAGAGTTGTATGTTACTGTGACTGCAAGCTAGCGAACCCATGGCAATATAAATTAATAGTACGGTAAAGTATAGGGCTAAGCAAAAGTACTGTTACACAGACCAACAACAGAATTATAGATGATGATCATTGGAAAACAATTGCTAAACTATGTTCATGTTCATTATTATTGTATCTTCTATTTTCAGAGAGTAGCAGAAAAATGAGGAGACGACGGAGAGACTATGCGCAAGGTATGGAAAACGGGGGGACCCAAAATGGAAATTTGAAAAAGACGGAAAACAATATATTTCTACGAAGCCACCAAATTGATGGACAGATAATTAAATGTCAATTTCAAACGAACAGCTAGCAACGTTGCAAAAAACAGCTTTCAAACTTTGCATGTCAGGAAGAAGAGAAAAAACTTCTTCTCTGTTAGATGTTGCCTTAACTATTTATAGATTATGGTAAAAGACAGTTTATTCTCTTGAAGTAACTGCTGAACTTTATGATAGTGGTATTGCTGAAAACTCTGCCTTTATAGTATCCTGCATATCATATATTAAGAAAGTATAGTTTTTCGCAAATATCAAGAGGACTAGTGAATGGATTTACAACTACTAAGTTTAATATTATTTCTTCAATACGTTCAGTAGAAATGTTTATTTATAAAAATTTTATACATATTTTTATATACCCCGTATCATGAGAGATGATAGAATCGTTAAATAAATTATGTACCACAATAACACAAAAGAAAGTACTTAAGAAGCCATTAAAGTGATGGATGGAGAATTAGACGTCACCTGAAATTTGGATCTTTTTCACTCAAACATAGGGCTGAACGAGTTGCGTGTAAATTCTGTCTTGACTAGGTCGCTCATATTGTAGTTCATAACCTACCTCTAGGCCTGGAAGTACGAAAAGTACTGGGGGATGAATTTTTATAGGTTTAACACATATTGACAAACCTGTCATCAGACCAAACACATTTTAAAGATCCAGAGGCCATCTAACTATAAAATGGGTGTAGCGGGAACAGACTGCCATCTATAGCAGCATTAAATAACCCTGGCGAAAGGGAAAAAACGTCCGGTGACGACAAAACCGTCATATGCCAGCAGTGTGATTGAAATTGAAGTATTTAAAACGTAGTGCGAAGAGAATCGCGAGGGCTTCTCTCGTTTTCAAGATGCAGTCTTAGAACGCGCGAAAATTAATGCACACACTAAAAATTAACCCGTCTTGCCGCATTCTGACACTGTAGGAGTGTCGAATACACACTGCAGGAAATCCTAGCTAACTAGACGGACTATTACCCAAAGAGGGTAAAGATCATAAAACCCTCCCAGACGCCGTGACTTGGTTGACACAATCAGAAAAATGAAACAAGTCCATAAATTCCTTCGCTGACTCAAAACCCTTTATGACACAATGGCAACACATTGGATGACAGGGGATTTCATTACATCCGAGTAGATGAGTCGGGGAATTATAATTTCTCCGCTGACGAAATAACGGAGAAGTAAATATAAACACGATCGGGTGCAAAAACGAAGAATGTTTTAGGCGTTTGCCAATCTAGCTCTAATTTGACACACAAGATTTCACTCTTCTTAATGGAGCAGTATATATTGGTATGGTCTTAAAATGGCAAAGCATTTATAATATAATTAATATGCGGATTAATTATAATACAACTAAAAATGTATTAAATCCAGCAGTAAGGTTTTATCATTAAAAATTATATTTTATAAAACGGAATCGACAGTTTTTTCTGTAAATGTGACTGTTCATTATTGAAACAAAGATTCTTTGATTGCAAAATGTAACACAAATTTGGTTGATGACCGTAACTTTAAACGAAATTGTTATATTAGTCAGTTGTTATCTGCAAAAGTAAATATTATCAAAAAGGATGAAAAATAAGTGTTATTATTGAACAATGATACGTAACAATTGGAGACAGGCACAATTTGGGAACAAGTTAACCTAAAATATGATATGTTCAGTTAAATGTCACAATGGTTGAAAAGTAGGAATCTGTATTTTTTATATTTGATTTCCAAGGTTATGGAGCATATAAGAAAACCAATAACAACTGTGTGTGTAAAATTTTTAATTAAAAAGGCACCAGTATTGAAATCAAGCTGAAAGTATAAAAATCGAATTATATTAAAAATAAATACTGGCATGTGCTAAGAAAAAGCGTTCTTTATAAAACAAATGCGGTCATCATAAGAAGTTTGGACTAAGAAATATGAAGATGTTGGTGGCATGCGTGTAGCATAACTAGCAGGCGTTGCTGACGACGGTGCAAAGCAGTTCACGCAGTAGATGCAAGTCCATTATGTCAATGAAGATAAATTGAGCTCGAAGGTAAAAAATCCAGATCTGAGTGAAAATATGATAATTGAAGAGAGTAAATTACAAATAAATGAAAGACAAGCAAACTTAACAGTGTTTAAGCAAAAATGTTTATGAAGCAATTTAAAAATAGACATTAAATGAAACTGTATGTATACATACAGTATTAACTATCTAAAATTTAATTTAAAATAGAATTTACTAACGATATTGGTTTAAACCTATTGTTTAATCTTGTCTTTAACAGATTAACCAGATATAAATTTATAATTATTCATTTAAATTTTACGAAACATTCTAAAAGTTAAAAGCCACCAAAAACGCAATATTGCATTATGCAAGCGCGGCGACCTACTCACAGTCAAGTTTAAACACCTCGCAGTCGCCGCTCAGCATTTTTACACGGCTTCGCGTACACAATTACGCAAGGCCGTGACAAGGTTTAAATGCCTACAATCGCAGCTCAGCATAAAAGACGCTCGAGTTCATGGAGTCCATATCATATCACGGAAGCAAAACCGCTGAGTATTGTTTTGCAAGACTAGTAAATTAACCTACTGAATATAATACATTGCACCTGTTATTAGAAATGAACTTTGTATATTACTATGATCTAAGCAAATTTGTTTGTATATATAGAACAATTATTTTTGTAATAAACCAGTCTGCATTTACTTGTTAGATTCACTTACTGCGTCGCTGTGGGTCCAAGCCTATAAATAATTAAGGGATGTGAGGCTGCATCTCACACAGTGACGAATTATCATCCCGTTAAGTGGCATGACTAAGCTGTCTTAAAGCGGAAACTGCTGTCTCAGTTCTGCGCTTAACATAAGGGATGGAACCAGCAAAATAACGTAACGGACGCCTGATTTCTACAGCCTCCAGGCGAATCTGTTCATGGTCCTTCGAGCCGGATCTGTCTACAACTAAGAAGAGGTACATCCCGAGAAGAAAACAACATCTACCAACCCACCCGGTTCCCCGAAAATGGCAAACAATATGGAGGAATTCAATCAGCTAGCTGTCGCCCAAGAAGAACTCGGCCAGAAGATCACGCAGGTATTTTCCAACAGCAAAAAGGACCCTGCCAGCCGAAAAACAGAAGCTTACATCGCCAGCCGAAACAAGACGCTGGACGAAACTTGGAACGCCGTGACCAAAAATCACGCCAAAATGGTGCAGCTAAGTATTCCTACACATAATTATTTTACCACAGGGTATTACGAACAAATTAAAGCCATCTACTGCGAAGCAAAAAGTTATTTGCAGAGCTGTTTAAATGCAACTGAAAATCCCGACCCCTCTGAAACTAGGAGGCGAGAGGAAACAGTTGTAAATCCCGAGCAAAAGGTTCGTATCCGAAAACTGCAGATTCGGATGCAGAATTTTAAGCAATCTTTGGACGACGCCGAACTGGAACAAGCACTCGGAAGGCCCGCCATCACAAAGAGGGAATTAAAGGAAGAATGGGACCGGGTGATCGAGATGGACGAAGAAGTCATGTCTAACGAGATGGATTCAAACCAGACGCACTTCAGTCCTGAATTTACTACGTTGAAAGACAGGTACCAAAATTTAATTAATTTGTTACAAGCACCAACAAGGAACGAGCAAGCATCAGCCATCTCGCTTCCTCAAGTTAAAATCCCCATATACGAGGGAAATTATGAGGAATGGGCCACTTTTAAGGACCTATTCACCAAATTAGTAGATGACAACCAAAACATGGATGATGTCATCAAAATGCAGTATTTAAAAACGCATGTCAAGGGAGAGCCCAGCCGACTAATCCAGCATCTCGCAGTGACTCAAGCCAACTACAACACCGCTTGGAATTTGCTGCAACAAAGGTATCAAAATAATCGCCTTATTCTAACCAAATTGCTAGACACCATCTTCGATCAGCCGGTCCTCTCCAAGGAATCAGCCCAAGGGTTGAAAAGATTGCATGACTCCACTAAGGAATGTGTGGAAGCAATCAAAAATTTGGGCATTTCCACCGACAGCTGGGGTCCGTGGATTAACCGAGTTATTACTCGAAAATGGGATCCTGAAACTAACAAATTATATGAGCAATCGCTTCAGTGCCCAAATGAAGTTCAGGATCACCAAACTCTAATGGCCTTCTTACAAATGCGGTTCCAATCCTTGGAATCCATTGATGGAGCTCGAAAACCAACTCAGGACAAGCCACAGAAAAATTACGCTGCCGGATATCTCAACTGCAAGATGTGCAATGGGGACCATTACATCGATAACTGTGGTCAATTCCAGAGGCTCTCCACCCACGAAAAGCAAGAAGTGGTAAGAACCTACCGATTGTGCTTTCGATGTTTGCGACACGATTCTAATATACAATGTTGTTCGTATTATAACTGCAAAATCTGCCGCTTTCCACACCATACTCTGCTTCACAAGGCACAGCCGCCATCAAAGCCGATACCTGCTCCGAAGATGAAGACGTTTTCTCACGCAGCAGCCATGCAGACCTCCAACGCTCCAGAGAAGAAGCCAAAACCCACAATCATTGCCGCCAACCTAGGCGCAAAGAAGAGCCAAGTGCTACTGGCCACAGCAACGGTTCAAGTTAAGGCAGCATCCGAGATGACTCATCTCTTGAGGGTCTTGATAGATCCAGGGTCTCAAGGTTCCTTCATCACCGAAGCCGCAGCCGAATTATTAGCGTTACCCAGGACCAAGGTTCGAGCAGAAATCTCCGGAATTGGGAACAGCGAAACAAAAGTCGCAAAATGGAAAATCACAGGTTTGATTACGCCAAGATTTCCAAGTAAATTTTCCTTACCTGTTACTTTACTGGTACTTCCCAAACTTACAAAAACCATGCCTTCATCACCCATTCCGAACATAAAAATGGATGCCTGGAAACATGTCTTCATCGCCGATCCAACCTTCAACCGACCTGGCCCCATAGATATACTTCTAGGCGCTGAAGAATATTCCCAAATAATTCTCGAAGGAATCAAGAAATCCAAAGATGGCATCCTAGGACAGAATACCGAATTGGGATGGATCTTATCAGGAACCATGGGAAGACGACCTCCCACCAGCCTTAAGGTCAACACCATGGTTGCCAAAATTGAAGAGGATGAGCAGTTGCAGAAATTCTGGAACATTGAAGAGGCTTCTCCTCAAAGGAAACTTTCCCCAGATGATCAGGTATGTGAAAATAAATTCACAGACACAGTCCAGCGAGACGTAGATGGAAGATACGTAGTAAGGATTCCATTCAAACAAACTCCAGTACACATGGGAAGGTCCAAACCCTCAGCATTGGCACGATTCATACATCTGGAGAAGAAATTAGGACAAGATCAAGATCTAGCAGTCCAATACAAGAAATTCATGCAAGAATACTTGGATTTAGGACATATGGAAAAGGTGGCAAAGGAAGATGAGAATAACGGCAAGTATTACATTCCCCACCATGGCGTCATCCGAGAAGCAAGTTCATCAACCAGGCTTCGTGTCGTTTTCGATGCCTCTAGCAAGGCCTCTCACGGAAAATCCTTAAATGAGATGATGTACGCTGGACCTAAACTTCAGCAAGAACTGGTCGACATTCTACTTCGATGGAGAACACACAGGATTGTTTTTTCTGCAGACATTGAAAAAATGTACCGACAAATCAGAATGAACAACCAAGACCAGGAGTACCAAAGAATCCTATGGAGATTCGACAAATCACAGCCAATCAGGGAATATAAGCTGTGCACCGTCACTTATGGAACCGCATCAGCTCCCTATCTTGCCATTCGAACCTTGCATCAACTCGCACAGGACGAAAAGGTCTCATTTCCATTAGCTTCAGAAGCAGTGAAGAAAGATTTCTACGTGGACGACGTGCTTTCTGGGGCCGACACTGTGGAAGAAGCGATCCAACAACAAGGTCAGCTCATTTCCTTACTAAAGCGTGGAGGCTTTACTCTACATAAATGGTGCAGTAATGAGTCAGCCATCATTCAAGAACTCCCAGAAGAGTTAAAGGAACAAACATACCTCGAAATAAATGAAGACGGCGTAAAAAAGTCCTTGGGCATTCACTGGTCTCCATATGAAGATGTTTTCTGTCTTAAGGTAGACGTTAAGCAACAGGAATCCACCAAACGCACCATACTATCCGAAGTTGCCAAAATTTTCGACCCATTGGGATGGTTAGCACCCGTCATCATCACTGCCAAGCTACTCATCCAAGAACTATGGCTCGAAAATATCAAATGGGATGACCCAGTGTCTGAAAATATCCAAGGCAAATGGGAGACGCTCAGGTCTCAACTCAAGGCAGTGGAAGAAATTACCTTACCAAGGTGGTTGTTTATCAAAAGGGAATCTCTAGTAGAGCTGCATGGATTCTGTGACGCCTCCGAAAGAGCTTTCGGGGCCGCGATTTATACCAGAGTCACCACATCATCCGGCCAAGTCAAGGTATCCTTATTAATAGCCAAATCCAAGGTGGCACCAGCCCGAGCCAAGACGACATTACCAAGACTGGAACTCTGCGCAGCAGTACTCCTTTCCAATCTACTTCAAAGGGTAATTGCAGCATTAGACCTTCCTAAGGTGTCTATCTTCGCCTGGACCGACTCCATGGTTACATTAGGATGGATAAAAGGAGACCCGGTACGATGGAAGACGTTCGTCGCGAATCGAGTAGCCGAAATCAACAATCTAATTCCGGCTCAACATTGGAACCACGTCAAATCCGAAGAGAATCCTGCAGACGTCATCTCCCGAGGCACTAGTCCAGAAAAACTAAAGAATCATCTCTTATGGTGGGACGGACCGAGCTGGCTAGTTAACAAGAGTTCATGGCCGTGTCAACCAGACACCGCAACCACCGAGGAAGAAGCAAGAAGTTACACTGTGCATCAAACTACCATTCATCAAGACGAGAACGAAGTCGTTCATCGTTTTTCTTCTCTAACAAGAATGGTACGAGTCATGTCACACTGCCGAAGATTCATCAACAAGTGTAAGCGACTTCCCACTCAATCAGGATGCCTATCAGTGAAGGAAATGGACGACACCATCCTCCTACTCGTTAAGGTCATCCAAGGAAGTGATCCTATTTTGAGGGCAACAGGATCTCAACTCCGGCAGAACAAATATGTGAATTCCAGTAACAAGCTTGCCAACCTCAATCCCTTCATCGATCAGCATGGAATAATCCGTGTTGGAGGAAGATTAGAAAATTCCACCTTGTCCTTCAATGAAAAACACCCAATCATACTCCCGTACTCCAGTCATATTTCCAAACTAATAATCCAAGAGGCGCATCTACGCACGCTGCACGGTGGCACCCAACTCACTCTCTCATATATCCGAAGAAAATATTGGATCATCAACGCGAAGAAAGCAGTCAGCTCCAGCATCCAGAAGTGTTTCCGATGTCTACGATACAAAGCAGAGGCAGAAGATAAAATTTCAACTAACATTATCCAGACACGATCATCCCCAGCACCAAGGAAATCTGTCGCGTCCAAATGGAAACTGCTGTTACTCATCTTTACCCTTCTTACCACCAATACATTAAGTAAAGCAGAATTTAATATCCAAAAACCAGACAGCGGGTACTATGTAGAACACATTGGACACGGGAAGATTGAGAGAGGAACATTCCGGATCGAAATCCAGTTCGAGAGGGGGAAGATCGAAGAAGACTTCGAAACAGTCACAGACATGGTAGACAAATTCGACAATCTCTGCGACTCTGCAAAAGAACTGTCCGAAGACACATTATGCAAGACACTGGTGCATCATCTTCTGGAACAGAAAAAGCAAATGGAATGGATTAGAGATGGTATGGAAGAAATAATAACAAGACGAGAAAAAAGAGGAGTCCTTGGCACAGTATTAACATCAATTTTTGGAGTCAACGATGAAGTCTATCAAGATATAGACAGGCTAGACAAGAATCAACAGGAACTAATAAAAATGGACAGTCAACAATCCAAATTCTTGCTATCAGCACTTTCCAGGTTTAATGAAACCGAAGAACGAATCGACAAGAAGCTGGAACATTTCCAAGAAAAATTAAACCAAGGAATCCGGGCCATTAACAACATGGACAAATGGTATAAAGCAACCGACTCCAACCGACTAAATATTCACATCATCAGTGTGTACCAAGTCGCCACAAATGTAATTAGTGAACTGTGCAACTACCATATTCACATCTTAAACGTTCACTTTCAGCAAGGTAATCTGTACGAGCTAATAACACCTGCTCAAATTAAACAGATCCTCGCTAATGCAACCAGTAAACTTTCACCAAATTTGGAGATATTACCAACGCCAATTCTAAAGGTTGACATTGGGCATGACGACATCTACATCAACGTCCAAGGGTATTTCATCATAGTGGAAAAAACGGAATACTCCTTAATTAAAGTGACACCAATTCCTCTCCAAATCAGCAATGGATCCTACTGGATGATCGATGTGCCGAAAGGAATCTTCGCTGTGGATTACAACCTACAAATGTACTTCCACGAAACAGATGAAGAATTCAAAGAAGAGCTACAAATTTCTCCCACTACCTATGTTTGCAGTCCAACGGTAGTTAAAGGAATTGAAAACAACCCAAACTGCATCATTGACGATATATATCACCGAGTAGAAACCAGTCAATGTCTCCTAAGAAGACATCGCATCCAGTCCATTATTTGGAAACAATTGTACATGGAAAACACCTGGCTATTTGTAGTCAGTAAACCAACCCGCATAGCAATCACTTGTAGTGGAAACAGGGAAGAAGTCACCGTCAACACTACAGGTGTCATTCAAATTTCATCGGATTGCATCATCCAAACTGCGAGGAATACATTAACCCCAAGGCACAACAGAAAATACAAGATCCTGGCTGGATACTCCAAGGCTATCAGTATCAATATTACCAACCCAATCACAACAAACTCATTTTCAGAAATCGCAGAGGAACCTGTACTAACTCAGTCAGACCACTTCGAAGACCTACAAGCATCGCAGTTAGATTTCCAGGAGCATATAAAAAACTTCACCTGGAAAGCCATCCGACATCATTCTCACCTGTCTATTGGGGTCACAGGCAGCCTTTTGGGAACCGCTGCCCTACTAGGAGCTATCTACTACATTCGGCAACGAATAACACGAAGGAAGCCACCACCCGCACAACCCCAGGCAGAAGAATATCCTCTCAAAACGCTCAATCTCGAAGAAACAATATAATTTATCGGTTTGCTTTTTTGTGGCTTAAAATTGGCAATATGTTTAATCTTGTCTTTAACAGATTAACCAGATATAAATTTATAATTATTCATTTAAATTTTACGAAACATTCTAAAAGTTAAAAGCCACCAAAAACGCAATATTGCATTATGCAAGCGCGGCGACCTACTCACAGTCAAGTTTAAACACCTCGCAGTCGCCGCTCAGCATTTTTACACGGCTTCGCGTACACAATTACGCAAGGCCGTGACAAGGTTTAAATGCCTACAATCGCAGCTCAGCATAAAAGACGCTCGAGTTCATGGAGTCCATATCATATCACGGAAGCAAAACCGCTGAGTATTGTTTTGCAAGACTAGTAAATTAACCTACTGAATATAATACATTGCACCTGTTATTAGAAATGAACTTTGTATATTACTATGATCTAAGCAAATTTGTTTGTATATATAGAACAATTATTTTTGTAATAAACCAGTCTGCATTTACTTGTTAGATTCACTTACTGCGTCGCTGTGGGTCCAAGCCTATAAATAATTAAGGGATGTGAGGCTGCATCTCACACAGTGACGAATTATCATCCCGTTAAGTGGCATGACTAAGCTGTCTTAAAGCGGAAACTGCTGTCTCAGTTCTGCGCTTAACATAAGGGATGGAACCAGCAAAATAACGTAACGGACGCCTGATTTCTACAGCCTCCAGGCGACTCTGTTCAGTGGTCATGATCGGACGCAAACTAATCTAAGGATCTCAGGTGATGTCAGAAAATTACAATCGCACAGTTTTAGTGATTAGTATGATAGATAGGAATAAGACAAGTTGGCAAAATAAAATTTTTTTGTCTAACTTTTTTTTTTCAAATGGCGATCCTTTTTTGACAAGCACTTTCCTAAAAGAGTATTTTTTGGCGAATCTAACGATACTAATTTATTTGCGATTGGATTAAAAATAAGCTCATAAGTTAAATATTTCTAAGCAAAATACTGAATAATAATTTATTTACTTTTGTCAAGTGTACCATGGATAGCCATTATGCATAATACCTAAAAATAAATAATAAATATGCGAAATCTCTCTTCTCCCAATGCTGTTTATACTGTGGCAGAATCGTGTGCTACTATCATATATTTTTACTGCTATGTTGCTAGTAGGGTGTGGGAAAGGGCGAAATTTTTATGAAAATCGTACGACACTCATTAATGACCAATAGAAAAATTAGTTCACGAGCCGTAACCAAGACAATAAAAAAATTTCTTGGAAATTTTTTGTAGATAGACCAACTTAACTGTTAGGGTTTGTGGCGTTACGATTTTCTTACCGAATCTGCATTCGAGCATTAATTCATATCAGGAAATTATTTTTCGTGCATTCAACAACGTCCTAATTTGCCCTCGCGTCCCGCTCAGGCAAATTAATACGACGTTGTTGGAACGCACTCAAAAAAATTTCCGGAAAGAATTAATGCTCTTATAAGATTATATGTGAGAATTTCCAAGTAACAAATTTAAGACACTTTAAATTTGTTTAGGTTTTAAAAGTGCTTTAATATGTTCAATAAAACGATATTGGTTTTAGACTTACCTTAAGATACAACAACAACGAGTGTACTAATCATAACGGTCAATAAAAATGGTTTTGTTAATTGTTTTGTATTATTTTTAGGAATATAATATTCACGGTGAAGATGTAATTTAGTTCTCTCTGTCTTGGTAGTTCATTTGCATCAATGGGCCATATATGTTATACTTCTATATTTGTCGCGCCTGTAAGTGGACAGGTCAACAGATAAGTGAAACAGACAACCAACTCTTCTACTTACTTGGGAGTTGTGCGGAAGCGTCGTCCGCGCGGTTAGGAGTAAAGTTAAAAATTCGCTTCTAAAGGCGGCTTCCAATTCTCAGGCATGCGCACGAGACGCGTCGGGGCAGCAAAGTTCTCGCCCGTTCTCAGACCCTACTAGTAATATAGAAGTACTACCTATATGGTTACGGCAAACTTCAATTTGATCATGGCATGCTGCAAATCAGTTTTTTTTTTGAAGACTGATATAATTTTAAATTTGCTGCAGACGCTAGCGTTATCATAAAAAAGTTGCAGTCTTTGGACATTTTTAAATGAAATTTGTGATTTAGTTGGTTTTAAATATGTGTGTTGAATTTTCCCGACAGTTTTGCCGCCAAAAATCCTACAAGTGTTCATAAACACATGCCTCCGGTACATACTAGGAGTGTGGTGGCCCAACACAATCACCAATGAAAACGTATGAAAGATCATCAACCAGATCCCCATCCAAACAGAGATAAAAAGAAGAAATTGGGATTGGACAAGACATACCTCAAGAAAACCACAAGACTCTATAGCTAGACAAGCGTTGGAATAGGGGGCAGGTCAAAAACCACATCGCCTCGATTTGGTTTTTGGTTCGAAAATGAATTAGAGGAAGGCAATGCAACTTGGAACCAAGCAAAAATCGTAGAACGGGACAAAATACAGTAGAGAAGTCTCGTCATGGCCTTATGTTCCACCTAGGAATATAAGGAATTAAGTCAAGCGAGTCATCCCCGCAGAAAGCAGGTAGAATATGTTAGGTCATTTTGGTATTTTAAATAGCCACCTAGGCTTTAGGGCAGCGTGCCCGTAGGCTAAGCCCTTTTAGTTCTTTATTTGGCTCCATCGCCTAATTTCAGAATCACGATTTCGCACATATTTAGCCCCAGAAGCAGTATTTTTCGTCGGTTGGAGCTCCCCTCTGATGGCGTTTTCTTTCGAATTCCGAATCTTCTAGAAAGCACGCTGTCGTGGCGTGATACCATCGTGGCCCGCATTGGCTTGTTTCATTTTATCGCCTTGCGATTGGCTGCCAAGGGTTAGTCACGTGGCGGGACGCGGCCAGGGTGACCTTTGCGAACGCTTCCCTCGGGGAGTTGTCCGCAGCCCGTTGCAGAGAACGCTCGTGTGGTGGTTGCGAGTCGGAGTTTTCGAATTGTCTTCGGCGTAACGTGGGTGTTTTTGGAGCCCAGTTCCTGCTTCCGTAAGTAAGGGGTCGTGCCCCCTTCATCTCGACCTACGAGGATTTGTTCAGCAGAACGAAAGTGGCCCATTTTATTCGTCGTCCCGTTGTACGCGTCATTGACGCGTCTCCCGTCGCCATTAAGGCGGTTGTGCATTCACCCCCATAGCCGTTGTAACATCGAAGGTACCTGCCACCTACGACCGCAGCTTGTCGCAACTCAACTGTACCAGGCTTCCTCGCCGCCTACGCATTAAGGTATGTGTCTTTAACCTGATTACCGCTGTGAACGCGAGTGCTAATTTAAATCTTCGCTGTCCGCCGCATAAGGTGACGCGCATATTTGGACTCATTACTACTTATTACTGCTCTTGTGCATTCATTCAGACTTGCAGACTGTTCATGCCGCGAGTGCTAATTTAAATCTTCGCTGTCCGCCGCATAAGGCGACGCGCATATTTGTACTCATTACTACTTATTACTGCTCTTGTGCATTCATTCAGACTTGCAGACTGTTCATGCCGCGAGTGCTAATTTAAATCTTCGCTGTCCGCCGCAGAAAGCGACGCGCATATTTGTACTCATTACTACTTGTTACGGCTCGTTACTGCTCCTTACTGTTCATTACTGTTCACTACATGTTCAACATCTGTCGTTAAGTTTAGAGCGCGCGTGCCAGCTGGTGCCCTTAATTATAGGTTAAGTATAGATATAGGGCGACGCATTCTGCTGCCCCATTGTAACCCGAAGTTCAATATATGATTGGTTAGTTAAGGGAACTATTGTTTTGTTTCGGCTTGTGCATGTTCTGTTACAGATAGACGCCCCTTCATTGTACTGAATATTGTACGACGGAACGAGGAAGCTCTGAGTGGACAGGTGGGTAAGACAGCTGCGTAGTCGCGGTCGGATTGACACCTAATTACAATCTTTGCATAAGGCATTCCCGAACCTGTTATTGGACCTTGCAATTCTTGAGTAATCCTATCGTCGGAGTATTTTGCGTGCTTCGCTCCCGTCTAACCGTCCAGGCCCGGTTAGCCGGGTTAAGACAGGCTTGGTGGCGCCCTCATGATTTTGACATACCCTATATATATATTATGCCACAACACGCTTGCCCAGAACGTATCGTGTGACTCACGCCCGACTCCCTGAGCGTTCCAGCCGTGGCCTATTAGCCTATTTCGAACCGATTTCAGGGCAAGTGTGCCAGTTTTTCAGGACTGATTCCGTGGTGCGATGCTCACCTTGGGTGGGTGTCGTAAAGTTCTTTTAATACCGTAACAAATATTGTCACCCTGTTGACCCTGTATATAACTCAAAAAACTTTCGACGATCTTATAAAAAACTAAAGACTCTTATCGATGCAAATGCAAATCTAATGATCCATTAAATATTAAATTAAATTATCTCGCGACTTACCTAAAAAGAATTGTTACGGTCATGCACGCTCTAGTTTTCTCTTTTTTTCTACATTGTTAATTTTTCAGTGTAGTCAGGTTTTTTGCACTCGAGTTGGAAATACAGCAATAAGTGATTGAATATGGCGACATTTGCATTTATGAATTAGTTACTCGCATGCATTGTTGCTTTAATAGAGTTATTTTAGAATTTACGAAAATTGAACCGTGGAGTATCTACCATTAACGAATCGTTAGGCAGAGGATGTGTCGGTATAGAAATTTTATTAAATAATCTAACAGTCTATATCCGGAATTTAACCTAAAATATGCAAAGCTTTGCGTTTACTTTGATTCGTGTGTTATAAACTTATAAATCAGGTGCATTACATGTATCTGACGAATTTGATACAATTCGTTAACTTTCTAGGTATAGCTACCAACCGCTTGTATTTTTTACAATGTGTGGTACCTATGTACCGTATAGCTCAACGAAAATAACTGTGCAGGTGAGAAATGTACCTATGTGCAATGGACAATTGTGGTGAAGGCAGGCCTTACTCATTCTAATGAAGCATGTGTATGGTAAACGATTTTGCATTTCAGCTGCACAATTATTTTGGGCGAGCCAATTAACAATATTTGTAAATCTCAATGTTTCACTAAGCAAGTGATTAAAGCATTTGTAATAAGAATATTCTCTTCTTTCAGAAGCACAGCAAAACTCCCAAGTGTAGCAGCTGACATCATAACGATGGGGTGTCTTGTCTAATTCTGCAGACTTACGTCAGGCCCCAGTTAAGAATATAAATAATCCTAACTTGGGTAATCACAAGATTACCTGTGCACCAATTTTTATGTTAATCTTGTATTTTCTAATGCTTCATATGAAACGGTTAATTTTGTAATTTGTAATTCTTAAAATTGCTGGTTAATTACTAAGCATGTTACGTTACATATTCAAACAACCAATAGCATATCATAGTTTTTATGGAGATAATTGATTTCAGTAGATTTTTGCACCAGTGCAATTTCAGCGACTATTGCCTGTAGCTCATATTATTAACTCAAATGTCATAATTTTTCAAAATACAACCAATCATGAGTTTTTGTAGTGGTAAAAATCCCTTTGGATTTTATCAGTTTATTTATATCACACAAACTAACTTTGACAAATTCTCTTCCCTTCAGCTCGGAAATTTGATGAGGTTAGTTTGTCTCGTGACCTCACCAAAATAACAGCGTTTCGTAAAAAAATTACCGCAAAAATCATTTGCCCTTAATACATTAGAACTATTTTACGCAGCTGTTATTATCCAATCAAATGCTGTGATTTTTCATAATACAACTAATTATGCTTTTTATAGTGGTAAAAAATTGCCTTGGGATTTTATCAGTAAATTTCCATCACCTGTATCCATGGCAACCACCAAATATGTTATTTTAATGAACTAACGTTGAGAAATTGCTTTGTGACATTGCAAAAACCACAACATTTCGTAAAACAATTTATTAGGAAATCTAATACTTTATACTTACTTAGTAAAGGAAACTTGCCTTTTTTACCATTTTGTAATGTAGTTTCGTAGAAAACATAAAGATATATAACTAAGGTAAAACTAGAGTTTTTATTAAATTCATCCTTCGCTTTCTACGGACGCGAGACGTCGGTTGCACCCGAATGAGTGTGCCTCTTTTAATGCCTAGTGTTTTATGGTAAAAAATTGCGCCAATTCCATCGGTGTATTAAGGTTGGTCGCTTCTCAGTCCCAGTAAAAAACTAAACTTTCCTTACTAATTTTTAGTTTTAATTGTTAATTCATTAATAACCACATACTGTCCCTCGAAACGTTCGATATTTAATATTTTTAATTTTGCAGGGCAGCGAAATGGCCATAAAAGAGCATGAATTGAAGAACCTTTTGTAAACTTTTTGTGTTTGAGATATTTTCAGCAATTTCCACAAGCCTCTTCAATTCTAATGTGAGATCTTTTACTGCTTCTTGATGAAGTTGTTTTTCGTCTAAATCTAAAATGTTGAAAAATAAGTTGTTACAATATGAGGTTTCGTATGGGAATCTACCAGTCGCATTATAGGGTAAATCATCACAGTCAAGTGAATTGCTTGTGATACTGCCCACTGCAGTTTTGTCTAGGTTTCCGAAACTCGTATATCGTTTAAGTTATTTAAGTTTTCACTTTCTAAGAACATTTCTCTGTCCAGAATTTTGCCTGTTGCAATATATGCGAAATTTCGTTTGTCAAGAGAAGTTAATTAAAGACACGTAAATATGTGAAGCTGTACTTTGCACTGAACGGCGCAGATATGTTTACAATATATACCACCTGAACCTTGACTGCAATCGCAAAAAGCATTTTTAGTAGACACCGTGTCGTAGAGAATATTTTTATCTTAAGTAAATTCATCTACTTTAATAAAATTTAATCCCTCCCTATTGTACAGAATGTTATTGTTTGAGTATCTGTTATATGCATATGACCACAATGGTCTTATATGGTAATTTTCCAGAATTTCAGTGGCGAAGTCTGTTAATTGTACAACATCACTTTAATAGAAGCTTCTACTATATTATTTCTATTATGAACGCACTGATTGTCAGAAATTGTTACTTATTGTTAACTTATTTTTAATGTTATCTGTTGTATGATAGATATTCCTTAGTGTAAGCACGTCTCTGTATGATACATGTCCATCGGGCAGTTCTAATAAATGATATAACATGGCGCAGTCGGGGAAATGAACAACAAGTAAAAAACAGTGAACTGTACAATGTTCAGTTCACTGGTAAAAAACGGCTGTAAAATCGCAATAAGTCGATTGAGAACCAACAAAAAGTGTCTATTGTAACTACCAGAAAAAGCTTTTGTGCAAGAAGTAATGGCCCTTCCGCTGTAAGCCGCGTAACCAAAATTTGGGATAATGGAGGTGAGGCTTCCAGCACCGCTGTCGTTCGAGGGAAACGTAGCTGAAAACTTCAGGAGATTCAAACAAAACTTCGAGATCTACTTGCTGGCGACAGGAAAAAATGAGAAAGACACCAAGGCAAAATGTGCTATTCTATTAAATATAATTGGCGAAGAGGGTGTCGAAATCTATAACAATTTAAGATTGCCAGATGATAAGAAAACTGACTACGACACGGTTATAAAACAGCTAGAAGCCTGTGTAACCCCAAAAAAGAATGTAGTCTATGAAAGATTTTTATTTTACATGCGAAAACAAGAGGAAATGGAATCTTTTGACCATTTTCTTAACGATCTCAAAAAACTATCAAAAAGCTGTGAGTTTGACACTCAAACAGACTCCACCATGATAAAAGATCGGATAGTCCTGGGTGCGATGCAAGCAATTACAAGAAAAACTTCTACACATTGACAACCTGGACCTCCAAAAAGCGATGGAAACATGCAGAGCCAATGAGGTTGCAAAAGCCCAAATTAAGGTGCGCAAGGTAGAAACAATAAAAAGGAAAGTGCAGAAGTCGATACGACAAAAGCAAAGCTATTTTGAGGAAAACAAGAATACCAAAGGGAAAATCAGCTCAAAATACAAGTGCCGCAGGTGTGGTACTACGCATGAAGCTAGGAAATGCCCTGCCTTTGGGAAGCAGTGCAACAAGTGCAAGATGTATAACCACTTCCAAAAGATTTGCAAGAGCAAGTTCGTATGTGAAGTAGAAGACCCCAACAGTGACAGCGAGGAGGCCGAAGACAAAATCCAGGTGGTATCTGTGACTGTTGGTGAAGTCGAACAAAAGAAAAACGAATGGTTGGAGGTGATTGAAGTCGAGGGCGAAGCAATGTGGTTCAAGATAGACACAGGGGCTCTAGTTAACATACTACCAGCCAGCCAGTGGGCACCAATAAGCAAGAAAACAGGTATTCTGAGTGGACCAACTAAGGTAATATTAGAAACTTATGGTGGTTATAAAATAAGACCTGTAGGTAAAGTTAAGCTTAACTGCGAATTTAAAGGTAAAAATATAAATTAAATTTGATAATAGTAGATGATAAGTCAAAATCTTTGTTAGGCTTAGAAGCTTGTGATTTAATGGAAATAACATCACAGGTTAAAGATGTAAATAGTTTAAACACTTTAGATAAAGAACAATTTGTAAAAGATAACATAGATGTGTTTACAGGTTTAGGAAAATTTAATAAGAAATGTACGTTAAAAATAAAACCTAACGCTGTACCTATTGCAAAGCCACCTCGTTGGGTACCTTTATCGTTAAGAGGTAAATTAACAGAGCATTTAAAAAACTTAGAACAAAGAGAAATAATTTCAAAAAATGATGGTCCTACGCAGTGGTTAATCAATTTAGTTATTGTAGAAAAAAGCGATGGATTTTTAGACTTTGCTTAGATCCAAAACATTTGCATGAAGCGCTAGAAAGGGAATATTGTTTAATTCCAACTATTAAATATTTTCTGTGAATTTGAAGGGTAACATATACGGTACCCCCCACCCAAGAAAAGGGCTCTTCCGTTCTTTCCAAGAATACTTCGATACTCAGCATCACTCCGTTTCGCTAATACAATGAAATGCTATGAACCAGTTATTTATAAAAAAAAAAATTTTATCGACGACCATAGCTCAAAAGTTGATGTTGCCTTCATTTTCGGAGGACCTATCGTATGAAAACGATCCAAGACTTCAGGAAGGTTCCTGGCGACACGAATCGTGTACATATACGAACATACATCCCTCGCACAGCACGTTTAGGCACCCCCCAATACGGGGGATTGATCTAGTGGGCTGGGATCTTCACCAAAAGATCCGCACCGCCGAGACGGAGATTTGATATAGCGGGTTCATTAGTCGGTTGGCTCGAATTTTAGAGATATTTGACTCAGAGTGGTTTTCGATATGAGGGAATTTCAATACTTCGTACACTTCGTGTCGAAGTAATGTTATTTTACGATATTAGATTTTAAAGAGGGTTTTTACCATGTAGAAACGGTTGAAAAATCAAGCAAATTGTGCTCATTCGGGACTCTATTTGAAATTTATAAATTTAACAGAATGTTATTTGGTCTGAACTGTGCTCCAGATTTCTTTCAAACATTAAACCAAAATATTTTTGGAGATATTAGAGGCGTTACAGTTTATTTTGACGATCTCTAAGTAGCTGCTGACACGCTCGAGGAACATGATGTTATTCTGAATCAAGTTTTAGAACGTGCTAGAAAATTAAATGTGAAATTTAACAAGAGTAAAATCCAGTACAGATCAGAGCAAGTCAAATATCTTGCTCATATATTTGATAAAAATGCTATGCGACCTGACCAAAATAAAGTCAAGGCTATACTAGAGCTAGGTGAACCTAGAAATAAAAAAGAATTGCGATCAACTCTAGGTTTAGTAAACTATCTGCGGAGCTTCATACCTAACTTATCAGAAGTAACAGCTCCATTAAGAGAATTGTTAAATAAAGACACTAGTTGGGTGTGGACGGAAACACATGCAAAATCATTACAGAAAATTAAAAAAGTGGTTAGCGCACCACCTGTTTTGGCAAATTTTGATGAACAAAAGGAAAACACAATACAAACAGATGTCTCAAGAGATGGCATTGGCTGTTGTCTCCTACTGCAAGGCAAACCAGTGACGTACGCATCAAGGTCACTTACTGAAACTGAAAAAAATTATGGACAAGTCGATAAAGAATTTTTAGCATTTTTATTTGCTTGTACAAAATTTCATCATTACATTTATGGAAGACGTGTTCTTGTTGACACAGATCATAAACCGATAGTGTCAATCATGCAAAAAGCTGCAACGGATGTACACTCAGACAGATTACAGAGCATTAAGGTCAAACTATTAAAGTACAACCTAGTAGTGCAATATAAACCAGGCAAAGAAATGCATATTGCAGACCTATTATCAAGAAGCTTCTTGAAAGAAAATAGTGGTGATAATAAATTTATAACTAAATATGTGCATGTACTGGAGAAACACATTGGTGTCTCTGAAGAAAGAAAAGAAGAATTTAGACTAGAAACGCAAAGGGATGAAGAGATGAGAACATTGGTCCGAATGTTTAATAATGGATGGCCAATAAATTTTTCAAAAACACCAGAAATTGTAAAACCCTACTGGAATTATAAAAATGAAATTCACATTGCTAATGGAATATTATTCATGAAAGACCGGGTAATTGTACGAGAATGCATGAGAAACAATATGTTATGTTGACACAGATGCACAGCACAACTCATTTTGGCATTACCAAAAGTCAGCAACGTGCCAGACAAGTTCTATTTTGGCGAAACATGAATAATGATATTAGTAATTTTGTAAATAAATGTAAAATCTGTGAAAAATATCGAAATAATAATGTGAAGGAACCCATGGTCTTGAGAGAATTGCCTAAAAAACCATTTGAGGTTGTAGGAAGTGATATTCTGGAATTTGGAGGAAAGTAATTTGTGGTGATTATTGATTACCTAACAAAATCGCTCGAAATAATTAAATTAAAGGATAAAACATCAAATATTGTGATAAACGCTTTTAAAGAAGTCTTTGCCACACATGGCATACCTACCAAAACTGTAATTTCAGATAATATGCCGTATGGATCCAGTGAATGTTTGCGATTTGCTAGAGAGTGGCAGTTTACGTTTCAAACATGAGTCCAAACTACCCTAGATCAAATGGTCTAGCAGAACGAGCTGTCCAAACCGCAAAGCAACTACTTAGAAAATGTAACGATATCAATTTAGCATTGCTTGAATATCGTTGTACTCCGATAACTGGCTTGAATAAAACACCATCTTAACTTTTGACGAATCGATTATTAAGAACCAAAATGCCAATATGGAACAAATTATTAGCTTGGAATGAAGAGAGAGAGCAATACAAAAATGAATATAACAAAAGAACAAGACAAAGAGTGGATATGGAGCAAAATGACAATGTTACCATCAGAAGTGGCAAGGAATGGGAACCTGGAAAAATCCTAGCCAAGCAAAAACACTCGCCAAGATCATACTGGGTGCAGAACGATAAAGACAGCGTTATACGAAGAAAACGTTATCATCTAAGAAGATCACAGAAATTCAAAGTGGTGAAGTGGAAAAAGTGTATGACAGTGGCGATAACGGACATATACCAGTGCGATTTAAAAGGCCAGTAAAAATACCTCTAAAGTTTAAGGATTACGTTTTAAGCTAATGTTATATGTTAAGTTGCTATACAATTATAAGTTCAGATCTGAAGAAAGGGAGATGTTGTATGATAGATATTCATTAGTGTATGCACGTGTCTGTATGATACATGTCCATCGAGCAGTTCCATATATATATATATATATATATATTATACATATATTGCTAGTAGGGCCTGGAAACGGCCGAAAACATTACGGCGCCGACATAGTCTCACTCTGAGTATAAACCGTCTCATGCGCATGCTTGAGAATTCGAACTCCGCCTTTAGAAGCGAATTCTAAACTTGACCACTTCCCCACCACGCGAACGACGCCGACCCGCTTGCGCACAGCTCACCATATACATTGAAGAGTTGGTTGTCGGTCTCACCTCCTTAGTGACCCCCAACTCCTAGCAGCTAGCAATACAGTAAGTAATATTGTATATATGGGTAGTTCTAATAAATGATATAACATTATCCATTGTGAACGCTTCAAATATCAACATCGCACCCATATATCTAATACTTACTATATTGCTAGCGGCTATGAGTGGGAAACTCACAGAGGAAGTGAGACAGACAACCAACTCTTCAATATATAATGGTGAGCTGTGCGCAAGCGCGGCGGCGTCGTCCGCCCAATGGGGAAGTGGTCAAGTTTAAAATTCGCTTCTAAAGGCGGA
This sequence comes from Agriotes lineatus, assembly GCA_940337035.1. Taxonomy (NCBI): domain Eukaryota; kingdom Metazoa; phylum Arthropoda; class Insecta; order Coleoptera; family Elateridae; genus Agriotes; species Agriotes lineatus. The sequence goes on along the minus strand of CALNHX010000981.1, from coordinate 66,404 downwards.
GTTCGAATTCTCACGTATGCGCACGAGACGCGTTATACTCTAAGTGAAACTATGTCGGCGCCGTAACGTTTTCGGACGTTCCTTGGCCCTACCAGCAATATATGTATAATACATATATGCTAACGCTAGTATTCCTTCAACTGCTCCCTTAATCCCCATGAAATTTTGGGGTGCAACAAGCCTTGACATGCGCTGTTGCGTTATTTAGAATCAGCTGTCACATTTAACCGCCTTTTTGACTAAAAGACTAAAAGAATTTGTATTTGTACTGTGCTGTATACGAAATATTGACAAACTTTCTACTTATTCTAAAATGTGATTGGAATGTTTTACTGAAATAACGGGGCACGAACTGTTGGGAAAAATCCTCTTCAGTGTGTTCATCCGCTGACGATGACCTTTACTGGATGAATCCGAGTCTGAAGAATCAGAAATTCTCAAGCTATCCATAGTATCAGCTAAATTTACTGTAGTAACAGAATTTTTTAAATTTAATTTTTAATTATATTTCAATAAACTTTTAACGACGAATTAAGTTCTTTAAATCCATTTTGAGCGCCCTTATTTTAAACGTTCAGTTCAAAATCAAATTAGTTAGGTTATGTATTTTATCCTAAAGTAACGTAATGTCTGTTCGAATTACAAAGCAACTCACCCAGAGTAATTCACTCCAGAGCCAATAGCACCAGTGCACTGTTCGAACCACTTTTCGAAGTTGGGTCCATCCATTTCATCATGGTAATCTTGGGTATTTTTCTTAGCCAAAAAAGTCAGCTCTGCTCCATCAATAAACCCGTTTTTGCATCCTGCATGTAACAGGACAAATCGTGGACCACGAGTTGTAGAGGCTTTCAAACCTGTGGTCAATCCACGAATAAATGCATCCCGATGCGATTTAATCGATTTATCGACCCATTCTTTCGATACACTATGTCCGATATTTACCCACGATTCATCCAAATACACGATATTGTATCCAACTTCACGATTATTACGAATGTATCAGTATCAGTATGCAATGCATTGTTGCGCGCGAAAAATTAGGCAAATTTGCATTGCCATTTACTGCAGCTAACACAGAATTTATTGTAGGCGGTATATTGTCCCGATAAAACTGGTGCACTATTCTGCGAATGTCACTCTTCATTTCTCCGTCGTATTTGTTTTCACGAGATGTAACAATTTTGCACTTTTTGAGCCTTTCTTTTGGAGGAAGTAGTCCAGCTGGTGAAGTGTACTCTTGTCTCACGTTGTAAAGCTTCTTTTCACCCACGCCACTCATTTCGGACACTTTTTTGATTATAGTGGATATCGAATCGTTAGTTTGATTTAAATGGTAACTGACGAGATTCATTACTATTTGCTTCTCTGAAACTTGCAAAGATTGTCCACGTTTCCATTTAACAATTTCCTCCATTGAGCGGTCAAAACAACAATAAACAACAATAAAAGCACTAACAATAGATAAATGTATAGAACACTATGCAAAAATAATCGCAAATGGAATATGTCAACAGGCTCTGAGAACAGATGAAGACTAAACATATTTTGTACAAAAATTACCCTAATGGCTTATTAATTTATTTTGCATTAGAAAGTAGTTATGAATCACTCAAACTTTTGGAAGTACAAATTTGTCACCCTCATTATGGTTGTAATTAAGAACCAATTTGATGCATACAGCAGACATTAAACCTGATGTGCAGTAAATTACTTCAGTTTTAAAAATGATAAGATAATGGTATTAATTATTTATAATCTTCTATACAGGGTGATTTATAATAGGTGTAAAACACTTTACTATCTTGTTCCGGAAGTAATTTTAAGATAAAAATGTCATATGGACATAGGTCATATTCCAATTTGTTTTTGCTTATGTTTTGAAATTGTTCTTTAATAATCATTACTAATTCAATAAAATTTAAATCTGTTGTAGTTCTGTAACTAATTGGAATATGACCTATGTCCATATGACATTTTTATCTTAAAATTACTTCCGGAACAAGATAGTAAAGTGTTTTAAACCTATTATAAATCACCCTGTATAAATAATGGTTTCTGAATTACAAATTATACTTTCTCAAACTGATTAATCTGAACTACAAATGATGCTTTCTGAATTAAAATTTTGCGTGAGAACTTATTGGGAACTTCTGGTTTTCGTCTATTTCGTTCAACTTATACCAGCACCCGTTGCATAGAACTGGCAACGTCGGAGCGAAATTCCCATAAGAAAAGCATTCCCTATCCTCTCCACGCTGTCTTGTCACCCTGAGACGCACTATAGACAGTACAGGGCCTTATGGCAAACAGCGATGCCATATGTCTCCACAAAAGTGTTCTGTAGAAAATATGCCCCCATCACAGACAAACAAATCCGGCTATTGTAATCGAGACAGCTTAACTATAATCCCTCATTATCTGGTACGTTTTGTCAGTGGCATTCAAACAAGTTTAAGAACGAAACAATTACGTACAGTAGGATCTCCGTTATCACAAACACATAATTCTTTTAATCGGAACTTGTCAAAGTTTTTTAATGAGTAACATTAGGTTTTAACAAGCATAGAATTCGCCAAATTTAGTGGATTTGATAGCCGGTAAAAATAAATAAAACGAATATGTGTTTCACGGCAATCGAGTTTATATATCTAAAATAGAAATTGGAAAAAACAGTAACTGATTATAATTTTTAATTGTAAAGTTTAAAAATTGTACAATTCGTGTATCACTACTCGCTGTCACTATTGTTCGCTTCACTATTAATGTCACTATCACTATCAGCATCATTTATATTTATAATAATTGGTTCTATATCTTCTAACAAATTATCGACTTCCCACATTGTCCTTTCTGTTGCTATTACGTGATTTACATAGTTTTTCCATTTTTCTGGCGTAACTCGCAAATATGCTTCACTGATTAAATTTCGGACTTCATTCTCCTTAAAATTCGTGTTATGTCCGGCTACGTACCTTAAAAAAAATCCGCTTAATTGTGCATTAAATTTACTTTTTAAAGATTAATAATAAATAATTAAAAAATATGGTGATACATCGTGGATGTTATAATTTTAAATAAGAAAATTATGGACAATAAACTAATTAAGCAAATGATGTTTAATTTAATTATGTATTTATAATATCTTGGGTGTCGATCTTTGATAACATTAAAAATTTATTTAAATGACATTATGGAAGCTTTTGCTGCATTACAATTCAATAAATGCCAAAATTAAACAGTGTTTACGACAATATTTGAATTAAATACCTTTTTACTTCACTCCACACCAATTCTATAGGATTCAGTTCGCAATGGTAGGGCGGGAGTCTCAAGATCTTCACATTGTGCCTTTTTGCAATTTCTTCTATTTTATACCCATCATAGTTTCGTTTGAAGGTATTAACTACTTCCAACAATTCGTTTTTTAAATAGTCCTCTTCAAAAAATAAATCTTTAGACCGAAGCCATGCCTGAATTTCGGCTTTATTTGAAGTACTGTTCCGAATTTGCTCTAACTTTCTACTGTGGTAAGACGCATTGTCCATAACAACAACAGTTTTTTCTGGTAGATTCGGAATCAACTGATGTTCGAACCAATTTTCGAAGTTGGGTCTATCCATTTCATCATGGTAATCTTGGGTATTTTTCTTAGCCAAAAAAGTCAGCTCTGCTCCATCAATAAACCCGTTTTTGCATCCTGCATGTAACAGGACAAATCGTGGACCACGAGTTGTAGGAGCTTTCAAACCTGTGGTCAATCCACGAATAAATGCATCCCGATGCGATTTAATCGATTTATCGACCCATTCTTTCGATACACTATGTCCGATATTTACCCACGATTCATCCAAATACACGATATTGTATCCAACTTTACGATTATTACGAATTTCGCGTAAATAACGATGACGCCAAGAGATTATTTCTTGCTTTTCAATTAAAATAGATTTTCTGCCACGCTTTTCATACACAAAGTCCATGTCACTCAGTATGCGATGCATTGTTGCGCGCGAAAAATTAGGCAAATTTGCATTGCCATTTACTGCAGCTAACACAGAATTTATTGTAGGCGGTATATTGTCCCGATAAAACTGGTGCACTATTCTGCGAATGTCACTCTTCATTTCTCCGTCGTATTTGTTTTCACGAGATGTAACAATTTTGCGCTTTTTGGGCCTTTCTTTTGGAGGAAGTAGTCCAGCTGGTGAAGTGTACTCTTGTCTCACGTTGTAAAGCTTCTTTTCACCCACGCCACTCATTTCGGACACTTTTTTGATTATAGTGGATATCGAATCGTTAGTTTGATTTAAATGGTAACTGACGAGATTCAGTACTATTTGCTTTTCTGAAACTTGCAAAGATTGTCCACGTTTCCATTTAACAATTTCCTCCATTGAGCGGTCAAAACAACAATAAACAACAATAAAAGCACTAACAATAGATAAATGTATAGAACACTATGCAAAAATAATCGCAAATGGAATATGTCAACAGGCTCTGAGAACAGATGAAGACTAAACATATTTTGTACAAAAATTACCCTAATGGCTTATTAATTTATTTTGCATTAGAAAGTAGTTATGAATCACTCAAACTTTTGGAAGTACAAATTTGTCACCCTCATTATGGTTGTAATTAAGAACCAATTTGATGCATACAGCAGACGTTAAACCTGATGTGCTGTAAATTACTTCAGTTTTAAAAATGATAAGATATAGATATTAATTATTTATAATCTTCTATACAGGGTGATTTATAATAGGTGTAAAACACTTTACTATCTTGTTCCGGAAGTAATTTTAAGATAAAAATGTCATATGGACATAGGTCATATTCCAATTAGTTACAGAACTACAACATATTTAAATTTTAGTGAATTAGTAATGATTATTAAAGAACAATTTCAAAACATAAGTAAAAACAAATTGGAATATGACCTATGTCCATATGACATTTTTATCTTAGAATTACTTCCGGAACAAGATAGTAAAGTGTTTTACACCTATTATAAATCACCCTGTATAGAAGATTATAAATAATTAATACCTATATCTTATCATTTTTAAAACTGAAGTAATTTACTGCACATCAGGTTTAACGTCTGTTGCACTCAATTCGAATGCAGCTAAAGTTATTCAGGTATATTTTACATAACAACACTGTGGCCGGGTATAATTTACTTTAATGCAATTTTATGAACGTGGTTTGACTGTGGTAAAGTATATTTTACAAAATCGCCACCCGGTATAGTTACTGTATGGAAATCTTGTTGCGAAACACCCTCTACATATGAGTAGATCACTGGAAATTGAATCCATTTGATTAAATCTATTTTGTTCATAGGAAATATATTTTGTTTGAGCCAAAGTGGGTTGTGTAGTTATCCATCATTTTTACTGCTAGATCGTCTCGGTATTAGTTGCTTCTTCGAATTTCACGTTATTCAACGTAAGTAAACCCGTTGGAACTCAATTACAGGAAATTACGAATTTGCAAATAAACATACGTAACTTAACCTAACTAAATGTTGCTTGGCGTTTTCTTTTCAGAATCGTAATGGATGTGAAGCAGGAATTACTTGACAATAATTTGTTTAGTGTAATAGCCACAAACTTACATGAAGGACTGATGCAAGCTGAAGAAAATAAAGTAGTTCCAAACTTACGTGTACAACAAGGTATTATCGAAGGCACTGTCGACAACAAAACTTATCAGGGATTGAATATCAAACCGGAGGAAGTTGATGTAAAAGATGAACTGCTTTCTGCGCGTGCAGCAAACGGAAGCATTACAGAAGAAGAATTTATTTGGAAGGTGTGCAAAAATGAAGCAGAAGACGAGAGTCCGTATTCTGTTTACAAAAATAAAGCAGTAGCGAAACATGGGTTAGTAAACCATCTGAAAACAAATACAGGGGAGAAACTTTATTTATGTTTATTTTGCGAGTATAAAACAGCTAAGAAAAGTCAGTTAGTTCAACATAAGAAGATACATACAGGAGAAAAATCTTATTTATGTGCAATGTGCGCATATAAAACTGTTCATAAAAGTACTTTAGTTGATCATATGAGGATACATACACGAGAAAAACCTTATTCGTGTTCAATTTGCGACTACAAAACTGCTCAGAAAAGTTATTTAGTTCGACATGTGAAGATAAATACAGGAGAAAAACCTTATTCATGTTCAATTTGCGAGTACAAAACTGCTCGGAAAACTGATTTAGTTCAACATATAAAGATACATAGCGGAGAGAAACCTTATTTATGTGCAATGTGCGAGTATAAAACTGTTCATAAAAGTGCTTTAGTTGGACATATGAGGATACATACACGAGAAAAACCTTATTCATGTTTAATTTGCGAGTACAAAAGTGCTCAAAAAAGTGATTTAGTTCGACATGTGAAGATACATACTGGAGAAAAACCCTATTCATGTTCCATTTGCAAGCATAAAACAGCTGATAAAAGTAATTTAGTTCAACATATGAAGATACATACAGGAAATAAACCTTATTCATGTACAATTTGCGAATATAAAACAGCTCACAAAAGTAATGTAGTTCAACATATGAAGATACATACAGGAGAAAAACCTTATTCATGTTCAATTTGCAAACATAAAACAGCTGATAAAAGTAATTTAGTTCGACATGTGAACATACATACAGAAAAACCCTATTCATGTTCAATTTGCAAGCATAAAACAGCTGACAAAAGTAATTTAGTTCGTCATATGAAGATACATGCAAGAGAGAAACCTTATTCATGTTCAATTTGCAAGTACAAAACTGCTCGGAAAACTGATTTAGTTCGACATGTGAAGATACATACAGGAGAAAAACCTTATTCATGTTCAATTTGCGAGTACAAAACTGCTCGGAAAACTGATTTAGTTCAACATATAAAGATACATAGCGGAGAGAAACCTTATTTATGTGCAATGTGCGAGTATAAAACTGTTCATAAAAGCGCTTTAGTTGGACATATGAGGATACATACACGAGAAAAACCTTATTCATGTTTAATTTGCGAGTACAAAAGTGCTCAAAAAAGTGATTTAGTTCGACATGTGAAGATACATACTGGAGAAAAACCCTATTCATGTTCAATTTGCAAGCATAAAACAGCTGATAAAAGTAATTTAGTTTATCATATGAAGATACATACAAGAGAGAAACCTTATTCATGTTCAATTTGCGGGTACAAAACTGCTCGGAAAACTGATTTAGTTCGACATGTGAAGATACATACAGGAGAAAAACCTTACTCATGTTCAATTTGCGAGTATAATGCAACTTTGAAAAATCATTTAGTTCAACATATGAAGATACATACAGGAGAAAAACCTTATTCGTGTTTAATTTGCCAGTATAGAACAAGTAAGAAAAGTAATTTAGTTCAACATATGAAGATACATACGAGAGAAAAACATTAGAATAATAACCTTGGGGTTAGATCGCTAGTTCAGGAACTTGTGCGGTGAGAAAATTTAACAACATATTTTTTTGGTTGTATCTTATAAAACAACGAAGATGGGTGCCTGATAAATCATAAATGTTATGTTGTCGACTCCCCTTATTATTAAAAACATACCCCATAGGCGTAATAAGTTTAATATATTTTTAGTTAATAAGATCTCGAGTAAAATCTATGGAACATCGTAAAATGAAGTTTTAATTTCACTGTAGCCTGCCTTATTGAGATGACAAAATTCGAAATTTATTTTTGAATTATATTTGTGTGAATTCTGTTAATCAGAATTTTAATGAAAAGAGAAATGAGCTAATGTAAATGAGTTTCACAGGTTAAATTTCTAAAATATTTCATAATTGTTATATATTCTTTTTGTATATTTACAGTTACACTGTTAGATAATTTATAATTTTCATAAAATGAGGGAATTTTTTTTATCAAAATACTTATAAAAGCATTCATTAGATGGTCGTTTTAAATATTTTATGTGAATAATATAATCTTTAGCGAAAATGAAAGCTTCATTTTCTTCTAAAGGCTCCTCTGAACATTTTAAAAGTACATATGCACAATAATTAAATTTAAATTTGTTTAGTACAGAATTTGCTAAATTCCCAGCTACGTAAGTATTTGTACATGTTTGTAACGAAGCTGGGGAATCATCTAAAACTACATCTTGCACTTGACTGTCTTCATCTTCCAAGCACTTATTTTCTAAGACATTGCGAGTCCCTTTAAACATAATAATTTGTATATAAATATTTTCAATACAGGTACAGAGAATTACCTTCTAAATCCGTTGTTACCAAGGCATTGTTTAAGAATTCTACATGACCACTAAAATCTAAACAACATCAAAATATACCGAAATTTTAATAAATAGGGTTTACCCACCTGGTACTTATAAAGATTCTAGAGCATTTTTTAAATTGCCCAATTCTAAGTGCTCCATGTCTTCATCAACTTTGCAATTGCTTGCGTTGATGTCTTTTTGAAGCTTTTATGAACATATTGTGTTGCATTGAAATTCTGAATTGCTGGACAGTTGGAAATGGATTATATCCGTCTCTGCTACGAATTACAGAAAAAAAGTTTTCAATAGGGTCCTGATTTAAATGTGAAGTATGTAAATATTTGATGTCTTCTTTTTTCAAAACCTCCCAAAGTGATAGTATTCCAGTAATTGTCGAAATAAATCCATCAATGCAGTAGACGTTAGACTTTATTTTCGAATTCTGCGACGTAAGTTTTATATTTTGAAACTAGAACGCGCGTAGCAGCCTACGTCTGGCTGCGTGTGGCGGCGCCACGTGCTTACGGTCGGCATGTGCGCTTACAGAAACCTGCGCTTATAGAAACCTATATAGCAAGCGCGCGTGTGGTAGTAGTATGCAGGCCCTTCATGCTGCATGTGCCGACGCCACTTGTGCTTGCGGTCTGGACGGCCGGCGGCATCGGCTCTTATAATCTATTACATATATAAAGGAAAGTCATAACCCTGACTAATCAACGCAGAGCCGAAACCACTGGTACTAGAAACTTGAAATTTGGGTGCAAGGTTCACTTTGTTACGTAAGGTAGTGCTAAGAAGGGATTTTTTAAAATTCGACCCCTAAGGGGGTGAAAAGGGGTAAAATGTGTTTTCACGAATTTCTCAATATCTCTTACACCCGATAAGATATCGATTTGGCGTTTGCTTGCAAAGATTACCAATGCAAATACCTAGAAACGTATTTCAGGATTTTGCCTTAATCAACCCCTAAAGGTGCAAATCTGGATTGGGGTGAATTAAAGAACCCTTCGTATCTCCTATGTTTATTGAGTTAGAACATTCTTTTTTGTCATATATATGTATTTTTAAAATATTTAGAAAGGGAATTTGAAAATTTTAACCCTAAAGGGGTAAAAGAAGGAAAAACTGAAAAGGGGTAGAAGGGTAAAATTGTGATTTTTTTCTCTGTAAGTTCCATTTCACAATTAAATGGGTTGAAAGGACTTTTTTTAAATTCCACCCCTACTGGGCTGGAAAGGGGAAAATTTTTGTTTTCACGAGTTCTTCAATATCTCTTAGACCCGACGAGATAGCGACTTGGTGTTTACTTGCAAATATTATCACATATAATATCATAAGAGCATTAATTCTTTCCGGAAATTTTTTGAGTGCGTTCCAACAACGTCGTATTAATTTGCCCGAGCGGGACGCGAGGGCAAATTAGGACGTTGTTGGAATGCACGAATAATAATTTCCGGATATGAATTAATGCTCGAATGCAGATTCGGTAAGAAAATCGTAACGACACAAACCCTAAAAAGAAGTAATGTCTACCTACAAAAAATTTCCAAGAAATTTTTGTTGTTGTCTTGGTTACGACTCGTGAACTAATTTTTCTATTGGTCATTAATGAGTGTCGTACGATTTTCAATGCAAATACCTAGAAACGAATTTTAGAATTTTGCCCTAATCAACCCCTAAAGGTGCAAATCTGGATTGTGGGTGAATTAAAGAACCCTTCGTATCTCCTATGTTTATTGAGTTAGAACATTCTTTTTTGGCATATAGATGTATTTGTAAAATATTTCGAAAGGAGTTTAAGGGAATTTGAGAATGTTAACCCTGAAGGGGTAAAAGAAGGAAAAACTGGAAAGGGGTAGGAGGTTAAAATTATAAATTTTTTTCGCTGTAAGTTCCATTTCACAATTAAATGGGTTGAAAAGATTTTTTTTGAATTCCACCCCTACGGGGGTGGAAAAGGGAAAATGTGTTTTCAGGAGTTCCTCAATATCTCTTGGTTTTTACTTGCAAAGATTATCAATTCAAATACCTAGATACGTATTTTCGAATTTTCCCCTAATCAACCCCTAAAGGTGCAAATCTGGATTGGGAGTGAATTAAAGAACCCCTCATATCGCCTATGTTTATTAAGTTAGGACATTCTTTTTGGCATATACGAATTTCTCAATATTTCATAAAGCCCTATAATGTAACAATTTCGTTTTACTTAGAAAGGTTACCTGTACAAGTTCCTAAAAACGTAATTCAGGATTGTGCACAGATCAACTCGTAAAGATGAGAATTTGGTTTCAGGGGTAAATTATAGAACCTTTCGTATTTCCTGTGGTTCCTGATGATCATGGTTTTTGGGCATATGTGTGTTTTTTAAATCTTTAAAAGGTGGTTTAAAGTTTTTATTCTTAATTTCATTGTGAAAGGAGTAAAAATGGGGTAAAAGTAAAAAAAAAGTTAAAAATGAGGTTAAAGTTATTGATGTTTTTCCGTGTGTCCAGTTTAGAATAAAATAGAAGGATTTCCGAAATTCCATCTCTAAGTGGTGGAAACTGGTATGTTGCTACTATTTATGAATACAACATTTAATAAGTACATTTATTATTTTTATTCTCATTGTTATACTAAACCTATAGTTTTATCAATCTATATCGTATAAGGAGAACGACAATTACATACACATTTCCAGGGTATACGTGAAGCATAAAAGGGTTATGGAGAACTTTCTTTGGAAGAATATTGTTTCCTTTTTACCTACAATATTGTTTTGCAGCGTTTGTTAGTTTAGCGTATTGAGTGAGAGAGGAGGGGAGCATTCTAGAATTCGTTTAAGATTTAGAAGAAAAAACATTTGTAGTCCGTACGAAGAACGGGTATCTTGCTAGTATAAGATAACTCTTTACCCCCTTTTAGAATTTTTTCAGGGTTGTTATTAAATACTGATAACGGACGTTTATTTTTGTTGCGATCTAGGAAGTGTCTGCTATTTAGTGCATCAAAAATGTTATTCATATTTGCAATGAATTTTACAGTATCTGTAGCACAATCGTTAGTAATCTGTTTTAATTTCAAGCAGTTTGTAAAGCTGTCAACATTTTGTGACTGAAAATCTCTGTAGCATATTTAACGCGCATCTTTTGGAAAGCATTCGGGTTTAAACGTATATCAGAAATTTTGTTGAGCGCCCTAGTTGTAGTACTTTTCTTATCTATCTCATACACCTGTCTAATATCGTGCCACGAAATTTTTTTATTTCCCACAAAAAAATAATCTTTGGATTCATAAGAGTGTTTCTAACAGATTTTGTTAAATGTGGTACATCATAAAGGGCATAAATTTTAGAATTATTGACAACAAGTATGAACGTTCTTTGTTGCTTCTCAAAATTGCAAATGCATTTCTATTATTAGACCCTTGATCGCAAACAATTGCCCAACTTCTTCAACTATCTGCTTCAGTTTCTCTTTTAATATTGGGCCAGCACTAAGGTAGTAACAAACTGGAAATTTCCATTTATAATAAAGTCCGCGCAGGTAGAACACAAGTGCAGAATTAGCTATTTTATTACATTTTCCCAATTTACCCAAATCTTCATATCCTTCAATTTCGTTTAACCTCCAATAATTTTAAAAAAAAATTTCTCAGTCATACTTTTAGCCTTTTCCGATAACTGTTTTATTAACTTCGTATCTAGCCCTGTTTTTAAATTTGTAATTTTTAGTCAATTGTAAATAGCCTTTTCAGATGGTAATATAAATTTTAAATTATTTCTTAGACATTTGTAAGCGGATGGAAAGTTGTAAAAAATACTAAGAGCTAATTGTTTTTCTTTTCTTGTCCACGATGTTTTACGTAAATGAACACATTGCATTGTAACAAATGTGTTTAAACTTGATTTAAACACATAAATTTTAATAACAAAATTTACGAAACCAGTCAGAAGTTCTAAATGTAATTCTGATTTCATAAACAAACAGTTTTTACTTCATAATTTCGCAAGTTTATATTTAATTTAGATCTGTTTTAATCTTAAATTAAAACAGGCAAATTTCAGTTCCCATTTACGAAATATTAACAAACGAATCTTGTTTCGCAAGCATTGAGTTTAAACACCGCAGCAAATCTGTAACTTAGCATTTCGCGCAGTACGCGACCTAGTAAAGCCAAGTTCACCGCTCCGTCCTGCAAACACATGCGGAACTATAAAATGCTTACTGTGCTGAATTGCTGTTTTCGTACGTTTAAACGCGTTCCATTAAACTACACTATTCTGAACTTTGATATGTTACTTAGTTAAGCATTCTTGTTTTGTATAAATAGAACATTTATTTTCGTAATAAAACAATCTGCATCTAATGTCTAATTTATTCACTACGTTGCTACCCTAATACTAAGCCATAATATCATCGAGACGTGAGGCTGCGTCGCTTAGGGTAGTTTACTGTCGTCCCTTTTAAGTACCATTGACTACATTGGTTTAAAACGTAAACGCAGTCTCGTTTACGTGCTTAAGGGATAGAACCAGCTCAAAGCAACGGAATCCTGATCCAGCCTCTAGGCAATTCTGTTCAAATGTGTTTAATGCTGTACTTCTTAACCTTGTTCTTAACACTAACAATGACATTACAATCTGAAAATATCCCTTTATAGTGGTTTTCAATGACCTGCCTTTTTTAGTCTCTTTTTAAAATTTAAATTGCATATTTTGTAGCGAATTTTCAGCATCTTGGGGTCAAAGATAACGAAGGCATCAGCAAAAATGTATCGTTAATTTTTGAGGATCCCTCATTTGTCGCATTTGAGTGTATATCAACATCAGGATACTTTCTTTTGTTTTCGTAAGTTTTACAAATGTTTGGGGTGCATGGCATAAAAAGTTGTTCTTGTTCAATTTTATTTATTGCGGGAGATTGTTCTACAAGAAGCTTCTTTGTCGGTGGAGATGCTATTTCATCTAGTAAATACAAATATTTTAGATCAACTCGGAATGTTAAAAAACTGCTATGTACAAAATTTCATAAATCTATCTTTTGTATTTTCTGAGAAAATAAATCTAGGAGACATCCGTCATATTAATCCGATTAACAACAAATAAATATGTAAGTAGTTTTACATATTCTGTTGAATTTTTTGGGATTGCATATCATGTTCGTGGAAATGCTTTTCGCATACTTTTCTAGATCTTAATTCCCTAATGTCTGTAAGCTTTATATTACCACAGATTTTCACCCACTCTGAAACTATTTTATCGTCTCGTATCGGAAATTGAAAAAAACGATGTCCCACAGTTTTTACTCGAGATGTTAGTGCAATCGACGTAACAACACTTATGATGAAAGCTCGGCATTTTTAAATTGCGACGCGTACGAAGTTCTTTCTACGAAAGTTGAAAGACAACTAAAAACCGATGTACGACTGGATCCAAAAAAGACCAGGCGGATTTGCATTGCTGCTGCCATCCCAGTTCGAGGCAGATTTTCGGGCGTATTTGGCTCCCATAAGGTTACATATCTTATTCTTTTAATAAGCAATGCCTTTAACCTATTCTAAGTTCCCACGTGCCATGGGTGTGAACCACGTGCCATGAGCCAAACAATAGTTGCCAGCCCTCAAAATGTCCGTATACTTCCGGTTGTTGTTATTTTCCTTAATAATAATTACATGTAAATATATAGGGCAAATCCGCTGATGATGATGGTGATGATTAGATTTAAAAAAAATGTAATTAAACTTGTTCAAAAGTCTTTTTGCCATAACGGTTTCTTAATATTCGCACACAACACATGTTAAGTTAATTTCATGAATTGATTTTTTGTTTTTGTTAAAATTTCATTGGAATGAAATAATTATTAAATTTGTTTTGGTTAAGCATTAAAGTACATTTTATTTTTTTTGTTACATGATATAACAAATAGCATTTTTTACAGCATTCAACTGATTTCTTAAATACACTCATTAATAATACATTCAATTTGATAATAAACGCGAAGCTAAGGTACCATTTTTGAAAAGCACCGAGAGCGCGTATCAATAGTTTTTATAACAATAGACTGATTCATAACATTGAACTGTGAAGCGGAGTGAAGTGCGTATTGACAATTTTTATTATAAATAACTGGTTCATAACATTTCATTGTACTAGCGACACGGAGTGATGCTGAGTGTTGAAGTATTCTTGGAAAGCACCGAAGGGCGCTTTTTTGGGTTGGAGGGTACCGTATATTTTCTCTTTTTCAAAATGTAAAATTAAGCTTTAGTTTACTTGTAAATGATTATGCTGCACATTATATCTAATAAAATCTTAAATTTTGGTGTAAATCTTTGGTACAATAATGTAAGATAATGCAAATTTACAAGTTATTTTATAGTTCCCGAAGTTAGATAAATAGAGAAAGTTCAAGTGAAGTGTGATAATTAACTTAAGGTCAACAGTCGTAAGTAGAGTGCTGTATTAACCAGGCAAGCTTATCCCACTAGATTTTGTGTCACAGGGATTTTAGCGCCAAGCCGTTGGCTGCGCTGACAGGTAACCGTGCGTTCTGTCGGCTGTCGACCAAGCAAGACTCGAAACCGTTGGAGTACGTATACTGCTCGATCCAGACGAACAATGCATGCTGATTTACATCTTGGTGCATTCCATTACGATGCTAATTATAATTACAGTCTTCATCCAAGTGTGGTTATTTAAATCTATACAGTGTGTAGGTGTTGTTCTGTGCTGTCAACTGTATCTGTCAGTTCTATTGAGTTCTGTCACTCGTCGCTGTTGTTTGAACTAAGGTGCTATTAAAGTTCTCTAATTTGAACCACGTGTGTGTTAGTTAACAGTGTTTTCGTTTAGATTTTTTCTGCTTTTTATTTGTTTAAAAACCAATCTTTTTCAAGACGGATTAAGTTAAATGACATGATCGTTGTTTTTCCGACTTACCGTATGCTATTTGGAAAGTAACTAAAATTTTAATTTGCCGCCACTTTCAGTAACTCAAAATGGCGGATAAGCTTGCTCGTATAAATATAGTACCTTAGTCGTAAGTATATTGTTATGACATCACACAGCTAAGCTTCTAGTTGTACATATAGTATGGCACAACATTGTTTCCCTCCACCAGTGCATTTGACAATGTTTTTATAAACTGGGATCGGGAAAATGTTCTGTCAACGTGTTTGTAAATAAACCGAATGTTTGACTTAATGGGCGAATATGGGGAAATAGTATGAAAAATCGATATATCTATATTTTTGCTTGCCGCTTGGGTTAATAGGATTGGTGATGGTATCAATTGAAATACAAAACAATGTGCTTAATTTGATACTACTTTACTTGAATTTGTTGCTTATTTAAGGGAGAAATCGCTTAAAAACTAATAAACATTTTTTTCACAAAAATCAGATCAGACATGATCAATTAGAATTTGTTTATGCCAAAATAAATTTTATTTATTAAATACTCAATAGTCATATGGTGTTTCACTATAACGTTCAGGAACTGACTACTTCCCACCGAATAAAGTACTTTATGGGCCTTAGGTTGTAAAGTGACAATTTACGCCTTGTAAGATAGGGTGTAAAGTGAACAATTCCGCCCGGTTGTACATAAAAATCTTAAATTTGATAACTCCAAAAAATTTTTACTTCAACAAGAACTTTTTCATCTGAATTTGTAGAATGTGAATCACTTTTCGAAGAAAAACTGTTTCTACGATCGTAAGAGAAAATAAAGCATTTAACTCCTGCCTGTTCAGTTTTAATAAATCACGACTAACTACTGTTCATGAAATCTACGTCCTCAAAAGAAATTATTTTATAATTGCCCAGTATAAGCAAATTACGAATAATTCTTAATTCAAAAATTGATCTACCACATATCAATACACAATAGTTAGTCAATAATCAAATCAAATTGACACACCATGAGGATAAGTTGGTAAACAACGATATCCACCTTGTAAATAGATTACGTTTAACTTCTTGTATTATAATTATGTTATTAATCACTATGTTAATAACCATTGTTTATATTGTTATTGTAAACGAGACTCTTTCAAATTAAAATTGATAAAATTATTACGAAAACCGAAGAATGAAGCAAGCTTGTTAAACTGCACTCAACCTTCCTTACTTCAATGTTAAAATATAACTTAAATATCGCTTCACCGTTTTCAAGATTCTCAGGATGGAGGAATTACTTATTTAGAAATTATTTCCAGCTTAAGGTTGGGGTTTGGCTTATGCTGAAAGAATAGAGACACATTGCTACATAGAAAACACTTATTATCAAGTCACACGTGTCGTACGGACTTAAACAATACTTAATTTAAAAGAAAAAATTTGGCTGGTTATCGTATGCTACTTTATAGATGGTAAAAAAATTAGAGATCCCACTACTTTTGACTACATGCATGCACGTGTGCACACAGACACACAGACAGACCAATGAAAAAAAATGTTTTTTGGGTTCAGGGGACTCTGAAACGTGAAGATCTGTTGAAAACTCAATTTCGAATTTTTGGGATGAATCCAATACTTCCTTTATTGTAAAAGGAAGTAAAAAATCCTATGAGTACAAGATATGTTTTTAAATTCTTTGGTTGCGCAGTTTCATGGGAAAGCAATAAACAAAAAATTGTAGCGTTAAGTAGCATGGAAGCTGAATATACGGCTTTGAGTGAAGCTTCAAAGGAAGCCATATATTTAAGGAATTGATTCAAGGAATTAACTGGTAGGATTAATTGCATTAATTTGCATAACGATAGTCAGAGTGCGCAAAAATTAACAATAAATCGTATTCATCATAAAAAATCTAAGCACATAGATATAAAGCATAATTTTGTTCGTGAAGTCATATCTAATAATTATGTAGAAGTCAAATATTTTTGTACAGATGAAATGACTGCTGATGTACTGATATACTAACCAAGGGTTTGAATACTGTAAAGGATATTAAATTCACTAAGAACTTTGGTTTAGTTCCATTATAATAGTTTTCGATATAGTGGGGGTATTGAAATTGAATCTAAAAACTATGTTATTGACGCCACCTGTTGAAGGCTACCTACTTGTAAACAGCGATAATGGAAATTACTCTGTTGTTAAGTTCTACATACTTTGAATAGTAATCTATTACTAATAAGTAGGCCTCATTGTTACGGTGGAATATGGCACACCCACCCAGTTTTATAGAATGGTACTTTTATGATTTCGTGAGGTACCATAGGTTCGGGCTTTTGTGAAATACTCTGATTAGGCAAATGTGGCATGACAAAATCATATCTTGTATACATTTTGGCATTCCCGGCCAGTGAAATGATAAATTTGCTTTAGATACTGTGGTAGCTTCTTGTAGAGTAGTACACAATTAAACAGGCTTGATAACTTGTTATTATTTACTAATATATATAAGTCGACTGACACATGTCATATCTATATTAATGTATTACATCAAAGTGCCCTGATTCGTAACTAGGCTACTATAGTCTCCCACGCTTATTTTCCTTCCAGGATGTAATCCTTTAGGTTCCTTGGAAGTTGATGAAGACGAGTTGATCTTCGTAAGACTAAGGGCTCAGGATCGTTCTGCGCTGGTTCGTGCAAGGCTGGTTCGACCGGCCCCGGCAACGGCGGTGGTGTATCAGCACTTTGGTAGTTAGCCTGTGTTTGAGAAGGCATCATCACCAAATGTTCCATGTTGAAGCCCTGGTCCGAATGGCTGGGCTCTGGCTGGTTGTCTTCAATCGGAGCAAAAGTGACTGTTTTTCTTTGTGGAACACAGGTTGATCGTAGCTGATTGATATGCCGCTTGAACACATAGGTAACACTGTTACCTAATTTTAGTGCTCACGGCATTGTTGGTGGCAGTATAAATAAATAAATTAAATAAATAAATCAAGCTTGACTTGATAATGCAGTTGTCCAAACTTTTTGATCACCGTTCCAGGTCTCCATAGCTGCTTATTGTTGGCGTAGTATCTTGCTTGAACCCTTTCTCCCGCGCTTAATTGTCGGGTAGCGAGAGTTGATTGCTTAGACTCTTGGAATTGAACTGGTTTAAGGGCATCCAGTGTGATACGAATTTGTCTATTTAAGAACAGTTCAGATGGGGTCCTTCCGCAGCTCAAGGGCGTGGCTCGATATCTAAATAAATTCTGTTGAACCTTCTGACGCATAGATAATGGTTCATCTGCCATGGCTGCAAGCCTATGTTTGAGGGTTTGTACGTTGCGCTCAGCAAGGCCGTTCGTCGCTGGATGGCCAGGCGCAATAAGTTTTTGAAAGATTCCTGCAGATTTACAGAATTTCTGAAACACTTCGCTGGTAAATATGGTTGCATTGTCTAAAACCATCACATCTGGGAATCCATTACGTGAACACACTTCCTGACTCAGTTGTATTGTTGATGTCGATGTAGGCGCTGATGTACAGGGTAAAATTTCAGCCCACTTTGATTTGGCATCTATAATAACAAGGAAATAATGTCCCTGAAAAGGCCCGGCATAATCAATGTGAACGCGCTGCCAGTTGTTTTCTGGTTCTATCCATGGGTGGAGTGGTGCTTTAGGAGGATTACCTTGGACTACAGCACATGCTGGACACGCTCGGACTAATCTCTCAATGTCCTTGTCGATCGATTTCCAATAGACGTACCGGCGGGCTAATTGTTTCATCTTTGTTGTCCCTATGTGGGTGTGATGAAGTTCTCGTAGAACAGCAGGTTGTAATGATGCTGGAATAACTACCCGTGGTCCCCTGAACAGGATGTCATTTTCGATTGTGAATTCAGAGTCACTTACGCGGCTTTCGCGGAGCTGGTGCAGAAGCTGTGAGAGCGACTCATCTTTCTGCGTCTCATCTCGAAGTGACTGGTAAGTTAGGTCTGGCGTCAGAATCTGTTGAACAGAGGCTTCACACAGTTGATGGACCTCTTCATTCATTGCAGAGTCTGTATGAGGCCTTGGGTGGATGGGTGCCCTTGATAGGCAATCTACGTTTGAGTTTTCCAATCCTTTCTTGAATACAACCGTATAGTTGAATCCAGACAAAAATGCTGCATAACGTTGAAGTCGAGCAGAAGTCATTTTTGGAATTTTTGAATGCTGGTGAAAGATTCGCACTAACGGTTGATTGTCTGTGATCAGTGTGAAAGGTCGGGCAAACAAATATTGATAAAAATGATCCACTGCAAACACAATAGCCAATGCTTCCCTGTCCAGTTGGGAATAACCTTTTTCTGCTTGCGTCAGTGATCTTGACGCAAAAGCAATAGGTCGCTCAGTCCCATTAACTATGTGTGATAATGTACCAGCTACTCCGTGCGGACTAGCGTCACATGCAAGCTGCACAGGTAATTCTGGGTTGAATGGTATGAGGACCTGGTCACTGCCAATCTCTTGTTTCAGCCGAATGAATGCTGCTTCACTTGCTGTCGTCCAATTGAATGCAACATTATTTTTTAGAAGTTTTCGCAGTGGCGCAGTGAGTGTAGAGGCATTTGCAATAAATCGAGGGTAATAGGTTACCATGCCTAAAAATCTTCGAAGCTCGTCTGTTGATGTTGGCCTTGGCATCTCAGTTATTGCAGCCACCTTATCCGGTGATTTTGATATGCAGTTGAATTGTACAACATGCCCCAAAAATTAGATTTTTTTCTGGAATAGGACACATTTGCGTTGATTGAGGTGCAAGTCGTACTTTTGTAATTGCTTAAGACATGCGTTCAGCTTTAATTTACATTCTTCTGTGGTAACCCCATGTACCACAATATCGTCGAAATAAAATTCTGTCTTGGGTACCTCTCGTAAAATTTGGTCCATTATTCTGTTGAATTCAGAGGGAGCCGTTTTTATACCAAATGACAAACGATTCATTCGATATGTACCCCTATGCGTCGTCATTGTCTGGATCTCACTTGATTTGTCATCAACCTTGATGTGAAGGTATGCTTTGAACAGATCTAGCCTACAGAAAAATCTTGAATTACGAAGACTGTTCAAGATATCGTCGATTCTTCGGATTGGATAATGAGAACTGATCAGGCGTTCGTTAACTCCAATCTTGTATTCCACGCATAGACGTACTCCACCATCAGCTTTAGGAATGATAACCAATGGCGACCCCCAATCACTACTTTCTACTTTGGACACAATTCCAGCAGCCTCAAGTGTGTTGAGTTCTTGTTCCACTAAACCGGTAAGTGCATATGGAACACCACGCTCTCGATGGTAAACTGGTGTGGCCCCTTCACGTAATTTGAGTGTCACTGTGAATCCAGGGACGCAGCCAATTTTCTCTTCAAACACATTTGGGTATCTGGCTCTGAGTTCATCGATATTCCATACATTATTGATGGAGGAACAAGATGAAAGTGATGATTGCTTTTGATCAATTTTGTTGAGGTCAATTTTGAGTCGTCGAATCCAGGCTCGACCAAGGATTGCCGCATACTCGTCTGGTACTATGTAGATTTCGTCCTGAATTGAGAGTCCGTTATACCGTGCATGTACGATAATTTTCCCATCAGGGACAAAAATGTCTTGAGTGTAAGAGCGGAATCCAATGGTGGTTGGCTGAAGTGGTTTGTTCAAGTTAAGTTCAGCAAATTGATGTCTGGGTAAAAATGTATAACCTGACCCAGAATCAACCTCGAATTTGACTGGTTTTCCATCTATATTAACATAGACATAATAACGATGAATATGTTCAGTTGATTGATATTGATTTCTGTAGATGTCAACAATATGTTTAATACCATACTGACGAACAATATCAGCATTGACTTGAAAGTGGCTGTTTGATTCTGGTAGATCTTGAATATAATTGGTCGATTTCTTATTTATTAGTGATCGTATGCGTACCTTATAAACATGGCCAGACTTATTGCATAATGAACATTTGAGGTTAGACTTCAAAATGCGGCAGTCATTTGATAAATGATTATTCCTGCCACACCTCAAGCAGAGGCCATCCAATCCTAGAGTACTCAAGTCAATTTTCGATCGATGACTGCTTCTGGACTTGGACCTGCTATGTGTGCGGCGCCGTGATTGGTCTTGGAACCCCTGACGGTTATGTTGTCTAAAGCCTTGGTTAACTTTGTTGATATCAACGACTGGATGTGTCGTTGAAGTTTTCTGGCCAAGTACCTTAGAATCGATTTTTGAAGATTCAAAAGCGACGGCTTTTGAAACAATATCTTTGAAATCTGAAATTTCTGACTGCAATAATTGTTCCCTTATGCTGTTATCTTTCAGTCCACGGATGAATTGAGCACGCAAGAAAACGTCTGCAATTGAACTTTTGCAATTACAAGGAGATATAAAGTTACAATCTCCTATGTCACTTTTAAGTGAAGCCACAAATTCAGATATTGATTGTCGATCTTCTTGATATATTGATAAAAATTGATGTTGAGCGACAAGAATGTTTTTCTTGGGAGCTAAATGTTCTTCTAACAGCTTGATCAATTCGTCAAATTCAAGATCACCTGGTGTTTTAGGAGCTGCCAGTGCAGAAATAATATCAACATTTTTAGCTCCAATGGAGTTAAGAAGTAACCTGGCACAATAGGGTTTATTGTTTGTTATGTTTTTCATTTCCAGATAATTCTCAAATCGCTGTTTGTAATTGCGAAATGATTCTTTGTGTGAATCATAACATTCAAAATTAGGTAGTAGTACTGGGTTGATTGAGGGCAAACCTGAGTCGACGTTGCCTTTGTCAGAACTACCGCCTGGAGGTTGATTTTCCTGTATTTGAACTTGTGTCTGTTGGAGTTGATTAATTAAGGAAGACATCATTGTGTTCTGGAACTCCATAAACTTTTTAAATTGTTCACCGTCCATGTTTATTTGATTTTAGAAGAATACCTGCGAACTGGGGTGAAAAATTTCTAATTTTCCTCGTCGCCAATTTGTGGTAGCTTCTTGTAGAGTAGTACACAATTAAACAGGCTTGATAACTTGTTATTATTTACTAATATATATGTCGACTGACACATGTCAAATCTATATTAATGTATTACATCAAAGTGCCCTGATTCGTAACTAGGCTACTATAGATACTGTTTTGTTGATGCCCATATGGCCATAGTTTCGCTTTTCCAGTATTTATTTTCTGCATGTTTTTGGTACCACAATCAACTTTTGGCACTTATACACTAGTTCATATATTGTAATTAATTCATGTTTAAATTTGTAATAAAATTAATCATTTTCAGGTAGGGCTTATAATTTATGTGGCCAGGCATTATTTATATAAAATTTCAGCTGCACCAAATCATCGTCTAAATTTGTGTGCTCTCTCAGGTAATTTCGTTTCTCTGCTGAAACATCTAAATACATTGAAACCAAGCAGACTTGAGCCTCTGCTTTAATATCTAAATTCATCAAAGACTTTATCTTTAATAAACGCTCACGGCAGTGTCAGCCAGAACCAATTCTTTGCTTGGTTCAAAAACTAATGTAAAATCATATTTACGAAGCTGAATTAAATTGGTTTTTAACGTAGGTGGACATACGTTTACAGGTTTTTTTCATAATTTTTAAGAGTGGTCTGTGATCAGTTTCCACAATGAAGTGTTGACCAAAGACATACTGTTTACGAACCAGATCGCCAGCAACTCTTTTTCTATATGTGCGTACCAGATCTGGGCATCTGTAAATGCTCTAGATAAGTGAGCATTTGCGCGACTTACAATTTTATAATCCATATATTCTACTTCATTCGGTAGGAATTTAGATTCTTTGTTTAACCGCAAATTACATTCTGCAGCTGTAGTTAATACGTTCATTAAGGGCCGGTTCTACCAACCAAGGATAAAGTCATCCGAGGAATAAATACCCTTGAAACGATTGTTGTAACAAAGGTAACTATGACAATTATACCTCGGATAGCTTATTCTAGGTATATACTCGCATTGTAGAATCGGCCCTAAGAGTAAATTGTGCTGTTTTTGGTCTTATCCTTTATCTAATAGACGTGTCTGTCTGGGACGCTGTTTCAGCAGCCAAACCGTAAGAGATAGAGAAAAAAGTTATTAAAGTTATATGTTTGGATTGGGTCATGTCAGGTCAGGAACCGAATTTCAGTCGTCGCGTGACACTTCCGGTTTTCGAGAAATCACGTGATTTCCGTCAGTCCGGGACGCTGGTCCGTCCGGGACGGTCTTTTTTGTTTTATTAAATGAGACATTTGTCTCACTGGACTGCTAGTTTGATACTATTATATCATCGATATACACATTAACGCTCGGTTAATTCCCAAAAATATCAGTCATGCGTGCCTGAAAGACTTCAGTTGCACTGGCAAGCCTATACGGTAACATTAGAAACCGGTACCTCCCAAAGGAGTTCCGAAAGTACATACTTTTGAGCTATATTCGTCTAACTAATTTGAAGGAATCGTTGAGTTGCGTCTAATGTGATTAAGTATTGAGCACCTGATAGTTTAACTGTTAGTTCCTCTAACGTGTGTATTTGAAAGTGATGTCTTTTTATTGCTTTATTGAGATCAGAAGGGTCTAAACATAGTCTCAGTTGTCCATTCGGCTTCCGAACAACAATTGTCAACACTTCCTTCTGCTCTAGCTATAATTCTATCTCTTTCTAATCGATGTAATGTTACTTTGAGCCTATTTCTTATATCGAATGGTATTTTCCGTACTGGTTGAATTATGGGTACAACATTACTTTTTAGTTCTATGTGTTTTACCCTGTGTGTTAACTACACAATCATTTTCTAAGCTCGTTTTTATATAAACTATTGTAGTGCTATTTTGTATAGTATTTGGTTTTGAAACTAATCTTAACATTACACATGCCTTAAGCCCCAATAATGGGAGAATAGGGGATTTGCACAAAAAATCATACCTCAATTTTTATTCGTTAAATTAGTAGTATATATGGTAAAGAAGCATAAAACTGAAAAAAATAAGTAATTTAAAGCATTTGCTATTGCTGGTAAACAATCATAAATTGTTATAATTTTGAATTTATCACGTGACAAGAAGCTTGCCAGTGATTGGTTGTGACGTAGGATGACGTCAAATAGTGCGTCCGGCGCAGATTAGCGACCACGTGCTTGCTTGCAATATAGTCGTCTCGTGATGTGTCCGCGTTTCACGTGTTTTGCGATTTATAATTCGTTATTCGACAGTTGCTTTTTGTAATAATGGCAGATCAAGACTTTACTAAAGCGCAATCTGACAATTTACCAATTGTAGATGCAATTATGGTGGCAGAGTATTTTAAAAATACTGCAGACTTTGCAATAGGAGAATCCAGTGGTGTCAAAGCTGATAAGTAAGTACTGTAACGTATTCATTTTTGCGTTATAAACAGTTCACATAATACAATACTGTACACTAATGTAATAACTGTAAGTAATTGAAATAATTATAGAATTTTAGATCTGGGCGCAGGTCGTACGGAGATGCTGCTATCGGTTGGGTGCAGGTTTGTCACACAATGAACATTTGCACTGTTAAAGGGAAAATTACACCGGAGCATCGAATTACTAAAGCGCAGTATAATGTTACTATTAAAATTAATGAAAAGTCGAACAAAATTATCAGTGTAGAATGCCATGATTGTGCTGCGTCAGAAGGTTAGTAATTAATTTTATTAAAAATAAGTACTATATTTATTCAAGAAAAATCAATTGACAAATATCAATCAATAGCATCATTATAAAGAGACTCTTGGTCTTTAGCTGTAATTGTTGTTTATGCGCTAAGGGCATACTCACAGATTATAATATGAGAGAATGCCACCGTTGCTCTGGTGCTGTAAATTTTTGGTGCGCCATGATTTCTATGTAGATTGTTGTTGTTGCTAAATAGAGTGGTAGTGTTTGTTATACTGTTTAGCATCTCTATAGGCCCTCGGACCATAACAGCCAATGAACAACATAAAAATATTTTTGTATTAACAAATTTTACTACTATTATTACTATGTATATGTAGCTCATAAATAGATTCCTAAATTATAAGCTACATACAAATTCGAATTAAAAGATAAACACTGCAATTTTTAGGTGGCTGTAAGCATTCCATTGCGTTCGTAATGTGCCTTCATCGGAGGAGCGAAGAACCTTCCCCAACTGAAGTGGAGTGCTATTGGAAGAAAAGCCAGCTATCCAACATCAGTGCTTCTAAAAAACAGCATTTAACTTTGTCAGATTTTGGGGAAATGAAGGAACTATCTTCAGATGAAGACAGCAACAGTTTTTTCAGCGAGCTCGTGAAAACCTCCAAGCAGCGAAAATGCAACAGCCAACTTCTCAAACATTTTAGTAGTAATGCAACTATTAGCAATTTGGGTTTATTTCAATTGCTAATAAGCTATACAGGAGAAAAAGATACTCAAAATTTTTTGAGTTATTGCACTGAAATGATGGGTGAGCAGTATATTCAAGAAGCCATAAAAAATACAGAGCAACAGTCAAATAATTCCCTCTGGTTTGAACTGCGTTATGGTAGAATAACAGCATCAAAAATTTATCAAGCTGCCCACTGTAAAAAAGCCGATGGTGTTTTCGTTGAGCAAATTTTAGGTGTACAAAAGCTACGTGATACAGAAGCAATGCGAAGGGGTCGACTTTTAGAGCCAGTTTAGTCGTACAGGACTTCATCTTTCCAAAACTCATCCACTGATCGGTGCATCTCCCGATGCTGTGTGCAGCGATTATATCGTAGAAATAAAATGTCCGCAGTCAAAAAAAGCGTTTCATAATTATTATATTACTCAAAAGAATACAATCACTGCAAAATACAAGGCACAAGTGCAACTCCAAATGTATTTATGTGGAAAAACAAAAGCCTTGTTTTGTGTAGCGGATCCAGATTTTGAAAGTAATGACCAAATTACATACATATTTGAAGATTTTCAGATACAGATAGCGTTATAAGTGCTGCTGAAAATTTTTGAGCTGTCTGTATTTTTGAAATATTATACAATGCAGCAAAAAAATAATATTTGTAACTAAACAGCAATATACATACACATGTACACATGTAACAGTTTAAATATACATTTGTAAATAAGAATATATAGTATAAGTGATTATAAGGTTTAACAATAATATACCGTGTGAATAATGTAAGACTATACATTGGCAACTTTATTTTAGTATTAATCAATTTACCCATGCTAGTAACAGTTGTCGGTTTTTTCTGTAGTCACTGTGTTGTTATTTTGTTTACAAACACCATGGTAACATTAAGTAAATTCCCTATGTCTAATTTTGCATAATTCAGCCATGTACAGTCTTACATTATTCTCACCGTATACGTACATGTAATATAATGTAACGTAATAGTCTTACAAATATAATATTTGCAAATAATATAGTACATTATTTATCTACAATGGTTGCAAAAAATATATTGATATGATTGTACTGCAACACTTATTACCATAAACGATTATTAGGAGGTTGCTTATTTACCCTTTATAAGAGCTCCTTGTAAATTAACAAAACCACACACTATTTTCATTATTAAATCTGTGTAGGGCAATAATTTGTTGTCGATGCAAGCAAGCGGAGCTAAATACTGAAATTCTCTTATTCTACGAATGACTCGTTCAATATGAATTCGTAAGCTGGCTATGCGTTTCGTTGCTATTACTTCAGCTTTACTACTTTTACTACCTGATGCCACACTAGGTGGTCTAATTAAAGTGCAATTCTTTGCTACTAGATGGTGTTCAATATGCTTAAAGCCTCTGTCGGCCATTATGGCTACTCCAGGTGGCAATATGTCCAAAAATCCACTTTGCTCTACTATTACAGCATCTGAAG
The DNA here is from genome assembly GCA_940337035.1 of Agriotes lineatus. Taxonomy (NCBI): domain Eukaryota; kingdom Metazoa; phylum Arthropoda; class Insecta; order Coleoptera; family Elateridae; genus Agriotes; species Agriotes lineatus. The sequence goes on along the minus strand of CALNHX010000981.1, from coordinate 39,349 downwards.
TTCGACCTCCAAAACAATAGGTGTTTTAATAGCTAATATGAATTCGTAAGCTGGCTATGCGTTTCGTTGCTATTACTTCAGCTTTACTACTTTTACTACCTGATGCCACACTAGGTGGTCTAATTAAAGTGCAATTCTTTGCTACTAGATGGTGTTCAATATGCTTAAAGCCTCTGTCGGCCATTATGGCTACTCCAGGTGGCAATATGTCCAAAAATCCACTTTGCTCTACTATTACAGCATCTGAAGTTCGACCTCCAAAACAATAGGTGTTTTAATAGCTTCTTCTAGTAGATTTTCATCACTATTTAGATTGGTATCATTCTCATATGAATTTAAATCACTCCTTGGCATTATGTCGTCTCGATTAATGGTTCAGGTGCTCCCATCTACAGGTAAGTGTAATGTTTCAACAGGCGTTATGAAAGTGATGATCTCTTCTAATTCCGCTTCTTCTTCCACATCTTTTAACGACTCTTGTGGTATACTGGATGTTCCAAGTCCTAACTTTAATGGCTGACCAAAAAGGGCTTCGCATGGGAATCTTTTTATCCCCGAATGGTAGGCTTTATTTTTCATTTATTGAATGAACCTTAATCCCCTACTCCATTCAGAGGTTTTGTGATCTTGCATCCATATGGTTATCATATTTTCCACATCTTGATTCCCACGTAAACAAATTGTGTACATAACCTATCTATTCTAGCTTTCGGCTCGAATCGCGTGTATAGGTACACAGTACTCAAACGCGCCCACAGCTTGTAGTTAGACATTTGCTAGGTAGGACTAGTAAATACTAACAATTACTAGTGAATGTCAATCATGAATTTTATTTGCCAGCTTTTACTAACATATTAGTAAATGTCAACTTTCACTAGGAATTGCTAACATTTACTAATTTCCTGCATTTACTGTAACATATATAAGAGCGAAATTTTATGCTTGTGCCAACAATTTCATCAACATTGAAATTAATTGATTCTAAAACACTTACTGTTACGATATTTGTCATCGCCCCAGTGTCCAGTTTAAGATGAACAGGGTAGCCGTTTATTTCTAAAGCCGTGAACCACGCAGCCATCTATTGCAGTTATACAAAGAACACACATGGGTATTATCATCATTATTAACTAACGTAACATTTCTAAAATATGAAGAATTAAGTGATTTTACTTTATTTATGCAAGCGAAAGCAAAATTATTCATATTACCGCACTTGTTGCACTGTTTGCCATAGGCTGGGCACTTTCTGCAGTCATGTTGATAGGTACATACCTTTCTAGCAGCGCATTACATCTGCGTTCGCCCCGGGTAGTTAACCCCCATTGCTTAGTAATGCAACAAAAAAAAAACCTTTCGTTTTTTTTTTGTAAAAAAACCAAGCGGTCTGTTTTTCTTAAATACGTTTTTTTCAGAATTAAAGTGGAGTGAATAACAACAAGTAATATTCTTTGGAAAAACAAAAAACAGATACTTATTTCTAAATAAAAATAATACATTTCATAGTTAAAGTGAATTATAGAATTTACAATAACAAAAAACAAATATTTCTAAAGATTAAATAGAAAAATAGCCAAAGTGGATATACAGGGTGTTAGGAACGTCGACGGAAAATTTTCTAGGTGTGAATCTTTGGCCCACAATATGATGATTTAACTCAACTTACCTATATATATATATATATATATATATATATATATATATTGCTATGATTATAGACTTATGTTCGTTTAATAATAATGGTTTTAACCTTAATAAAAAGGAATAGCATGTATCTCAACTCAGGGGTAGGGTCTGAAATATCAAGTAATCTAATTGTAATTTGAATTATGTTAAAACTTCAATAAATTTGACATTTATGTCATTTGCAATTGCTTGTGCAGATAACTAATCAAGATCCTTTACAAATTATATAACATTCATAAATCAATTCGTAAGTATGACTTTCTTTGTCTTAATGAACCAATTTTAAATGTTCTTTGTTACAGATAACATTAGCATGTATTTATTATTAACTAACCTGCAACGCTCAAACTTCCAAGTAGCTTGAATCAGCCTGTTTCCTTCAGTTCTATCTGTAAATAAACACTAATCACCTCACTTGTAAACTAGCTGCATCCATCACGTTGTCGACTCAAACTGTCCAGCTGTGAGTAGCCTCAAAATAATCTCGTTGTTTAACAATCCAAATCCTCATGTATGTTCCCTCAGTCGTCAGGAAGTTGATCTCCGTTCAATGGGACCTAGTCTGTTGTGACAAAACTCCAAACAGCAACCTCGTCCTAAGCTGGAAGATGACAGTTCTCCACCAAGTCCAAACACCCTCCGGCGCAGCACACAGAAACTCCAAGCAGCGTCAACACTCCCAAAAGAACGTCCAATCGCCAATCCTTTGTATTAAAATTCCAATCAATTATATCCAAATCGTTACTCTTACTGATGTTTTATTATATAGTTCCAATTAATAATCTTGATCCTCCATTCTTGCTATATTTTATCTTTGTATTTACTTGCACTCCTGTAGTTATACCATGTAAAATTCATTTACATTGTCGAGTTATATTTTCACTTCAGTACCACGTAAATTTCATGTATAGTCCATTTATCATGCCAAAATAGTTCTTAGATAAATAGGACTAGAGTATATTAAAGTTTATTAGTCGAAAAATACTTTACATTTCAGTTTTCAAGTTTGTTTATTTAATAATCCCTAAAAACATATTTTTCTATCTCTTGACTACCATTATTTAAATTGAATGCCACACTCTAGAAATTTTATATTAGGACTTTGATTCATTATCCTGCAACATTAAGTTGTTTGCATTATAATATTTCCTAGCCTTTTTCAATGATTACTATACGAATACTATTCCATTATTTGCACTTAATTTTCGATATATTTAAATTATTTTCTCTCTCTATGTACCATAGCAATATATACAAAGTTGCTTAGTTTAGTTGAATCATATTTTGGGCCAAAGATTCACCCCTATATATTTTTTCGTCGACTTCCTTAACACCCTGTAGAAATTATAATAATGCAGAAATTACTCGCTAACAGACATGGCTGACTTCTCAACTGACTTGGAGCCAGTATCCATGCAGTTTACGTCGCCCATGTCACTGTCTGATGAATCGCTAACGTAACTTGATTCGTCAATCAGTTTCAGAGCTGGGTCGAGCTTAAAATAACTTCCAACAGAGGGGGTGGGGCGGGGGGTGCTCGCATAGACGCATGAATACGCTTTGCTGTTCTGTGAGGAATACGTAATGTGAGTAGGCAGTAGGTATAAAATGTTACTTTTGTTTATTAAACATTTGTCTAGTCTGTGCTGTAGTTTTCTTGAACTTTAAAGTGCATGTAAAATCAAAATAAGTTTAAGCTTTGTCGTTTGCCTACCTGGCGCCAACCATACCTACCAAAAACGTGCCACCAATTACAAAAATTAATAAAAATAAAAAAAAAAGGTTTTTTATTCGATTAAAAGAAACGCGTTTTTTACATTACTACCATTACCTTTGTGTTTGTTTGGCTGTGGACCCTGTCGATGTCCACCTCCTTTCGTGTAGCTCGCCTTTGTTTTGTCAACGAAATCAATACTTCTTGGTTCAGCTGCATCGTTGATTCTGCGGTTGTGGCCCTTGGCAATTTCTGTATTTATGCAAATTTTAACGACTTAATTTAATGATTCTGATTTTCCTGTAGTAGCTTTTCACGTAGTGAAAATTATTTTAGTCCACATATTAAAATATCCTTCAAGCTGTCAAGCTGTCCTGTAAATTTTCCAATTTAGGCTATAGTGACACTTTTTTTAGTTCTATGATATAGCCTACTGTTTGATAGTTGACCCCCTTTTTGTTTGCACGTTAGTAATTTATGCCAAGCTAATTTTCGGTTCAAAATGTTTATCGAATTTTGATAACAGAGGTTGTAACTTATCTTTCACCTCCTCTACGGATTTAAAGGTGTTGAATATCCTCATGCCTTTGTCTCCAATGAGAGTCAGCAGCTGTGCAAATTGTATTGTTTCTGCTTTTTTACAATTTCGGTCGCTTGTAAATAGGTTACGAACCTTTGTTTCAAGAATTTCCAATTCTCAGAAATATTTCCAGACATGATCATTGGCGGAATTCCTCTGAAATCCATTTTACTGTTTTTTACAGCTGTTTACGTGACATGCAATAATTATTATAATCTGCTTCACTGTTTTATACACTCGCTTCACGTGGTTCGCTATTTTTTAACCGTTAGACTGCTCCACCGCCATGTTGTAATAAGTGGACGCTAGAGATGGGCGCGTGAGTGAATTTTCGCTCACCTCACGCACGTTTCACGCTTGCTTTAAACAGTCACGTTCTAGCACGTTTACGCTCACGTTCACTCACGTTCACGGCGTGACACCCAGCTTTCATTTCAAAATTTTAATTCAGATAGAACAGAATATTCAAATTTAAAACCAATGAAAAAACCCTAAAGAGAACTAAAAATATGTTTTGCACCTGACATAATTTACGTGATATGTTGCAATCAGAATAGTTGACATAAAAAGAAAAAAATGAAAATTGACTACAGTAACTTCGACAAGGGATAAATACTGATTTATCGCAAATATATTTCTTGCAGCTGTCTTCAAAGACATTACTTTTAATACCAAAGTTGTCATTGGAAGTGACGTTTCTCTTATCGATATGAGTATAGAAGGTATATGTTGCTAGGGAACACTTTTAATTAGTAGGTTTGAAAGTACTTTTACGTACAAGGATCAACATTTTCAGCGTTAAGGCGAGTATACAAAAAAACATTACTGTTATTGGAATAATAAGTTCATCTACACAAGTACACAATAAATTGGTTTAAAAATAAAACGTAGTCAACATTTTCAGTGTTAAGTCGAGTATACAAAACAAAACATTAGGTACTTTTCTAAAAATAGGTTCATCTACACATCTACACAATACATTTTTGGTTTAATAATAAAACGTAATTAACATTTTTAGCGTTAGTCGAGTATAAAAAACAAACCATTACTTTTATTAGAATAATAAATTCATCTACACATCTACACATTAAAATGTTGATTTAAAAATAATATGTAATCAACATTTTCAGCGTTAAGTCGAATTCTGCGCTCTTCTAAAATTCGCCCAGCTGTAGAAAATACCCTTTCGCTTGTAGCGGAACTTGCCGGTATGTTTAAAATTTCTCAAGTTTTTTTAACAGTGGCGTATTTACACTGTTTTTCCAAAATCCTAAAATGTCATCTACATTTCCGAATTTTAATTTAGCATACTAATTTAGTTCTGTTTCGACATCATCCTAATTACATGTGTGATCGTCAGAGCTATCTCTAAGTGTAGAAAGATAAGAATCTGATGCTGATGTACCAGTTTTAAGTCGTTTGCTATGTATTTCATCATTATCATCTATAGTTTTATTTGCATTATAATCTTCTCTTTTATGTGAAGGTATGAACTTTAAGGATTTATAATTAGGGTCCAAAAATAAAGCCACATAATGTAACTTGTTTGGCACAATTTGTGATTTAATGAATTTAAAAGTTGCTGCACCCTGCAGTTTTTTATTCGTTACTAAATATTTAACGTGAAATTAACGTGAAACGTGAATCACGCCTTGGAAATTTTCACTCACGTTTACGCACGTTCACGTTACGATTTTCAAATATTAGTCACGTTCACGACATGACACGACTGTTTTCACGTCACGCGCCCATCCCTAGTGGACGCCACGAAGGTCAAGTAGTAAAGTTACGAATGCTTTATATTCTACCAACCTATTCATACATCAACTAGATCAACAAGTATGTACAATGTTTTGTCTAGCATACTACACAATAAGTAACACTTTTCCTGTATGACGAACTATTATTTCTATCATTCATTAATTTAATGAACATGTAAATTCAATGAAAAGTTATTCAGTCTTTACCAGTAAAAATGCAGAATCACTTTATTATGCAGCTGCTTCCTCTTGAATTTAATAAGAAATTATATATAGGGTAGCTAGTTCACTGAAAATGAGAACTACTAAACTGTCAAATTTCATTAGAAGAGCAACATATGTTTACCTACATCATGTCATTCTTAGGTAAAAGAGTGCTTATCTTTCCCCAATTTATAATGGGGTTGTATCACCTCAACAAAGTATTTCTGTTCAGTTTATGTTTAATACCTTTTTATTGTATGATAGTTTACTTAAATATTTATTTTTTGTTTTATCACGTTGTTTAAGAAGGTCATTCAGATATTCTTTTCTGAAAATTAAGAAAACAGTAAAATTGTAACAATTGAAAAAAAATTTTTGCGCCGCTTAATTGTTTTCTCTATTTATCCAATTATTTCTGGTCTAACCTGTATATTTTTATTTGAATTATAATCCATTGTATTTCGAAATATTTCAATTTACCAGTGCACTCTTTTCGTACCGATTCTGGAAAGCCCCAAAAACATTCGCTGGCTTATCGCGAAGTCGCAGCGTTCAGCTGTTTTTGTTAGTTGGCCGAATGCGCGAGGATTCTTTTCTTGCACCTCGACGAAGTAACTTGTTTCTAAAAAGGTCCCGTTCGTGCTTTATTACGCTACGACGATTAATTTTGAAGGGCTGACTATAATCAGGTACGATGGCGTTTTTCTGTTTGTTATTCTCCTAGTAATTGCATTTCTTTAGCTCTTAATGGACAGTTTTACCCGAGAATTTAATCTTGGAAGTAAGGTTGCCGTCCGATTTAATTTTCAACACCTGCTAACGTCCTACCTAGTTCCTGCGGCTTGCGAATAGATTTTCTGCAATTACGCATGCATCCCCGGCGCTTTCTCCCTCGGCTATAGCAACTCCTGGCCAGCCTAAGGCTGCTGTTAGGCGTCGGAGGTTAGTGATTCTTGGTGCTATACCATACTACTTTAAAAGTGGACGGTCTTCCTGCTTTTAAGCAGATTCGGGCAGTTTAAATTTGTACTTTCCGTTGTTATTAACATATAAAGTTTAATCTCATACAGTCAATCTATTTTAATACTTGAAGCTTAATGCGTATATTTAATTACGATTAATATTTAAAGCTACAATTTATGTGTGTAATTGAACCTTTGTAAAAGGAGCATTTACGCTTTTTGCTTTCAATAGCCTGAACAAAAAGGTTTTTTTTAATTGACAGCGGTACGCATACCACTCGATTTATTTGTGGTTACAATTAATTGAATAACCCAAAAAGAGGTTACTTGGTGCTTGTCGCAACCTTCATTTAACCTGCACAGCTCTATTATGACAATATTTGTGATCAAATTGTTTTGATTATTTATTATTGAATTACCATACTGCAGATTATTCAGTAGTTATTAAATAAACGCTAGTCATTTGTAGTTTATTTAAATTATTCGAAATCAGCTGATTTCTGGTGCCCATATCCTTTCTTTTGAAGACTTTGCAGGGTACACAGCTGGTGGTTTGAACCCACGACCATATCGCCGAATTTGAGTTAGCTCGGCCATCGCGGTAAGTAAAAATTTCTAGAGCTTCTGTGTAGTACGAACTTTAAGGGGGTTAATCTGCGATTTTGTACTACCATTGATTATTTTAATTAATTAACCGCAGGTCAGCTTCTTTATCGTTTTACAATTGTATGACTTACCTAGACAGCTCTCCTCAAAATGGTTTTGTGTCTACTGTGTGAAAAGTTAGTAGTATTAATACACTATTGAAAATGTACTTGTAATATTACTTAAATGATTAATAGTTTTCCACTTATTCTGTACATTACAGTTTTTTTTAATATAAGTTATATATCTCTGTACTATAAGTTGTTAGTAAGTGCTAAAATAAAAGAAACGCTTTCTTGTAATATTAAAAAAAAAGAATTTAAATACATGAAAGTTGGTAATGCATTTGAATTTGATAGACCTGATAGCATAAGTAAAGAATTTGTACTGAATTCACATAGAATTTATTTATTTATTTAATATTTCACCTCATATATCACATTGTGATACGGGGTAGGTCAAGGTTGTTTGTAAATGGAATGCCGAATACAAGTGAAGGCCGCCAGAACTAACAACGATGGTAATTTTAATGTCTAACATTTTATATCTCCTTGCAATTGGCGGTTCAGGCCACCGCCATATTATATCTTATATCTTATACCTGAATACCTTACAAATAATAAATTAGCATTGTCCTAAATACATTTCTAAGGTAATAATATAGTGTAACTATCAAACACTTAAAAAAGTGCTTTAGCAAACAATTGTAATACACTTCTGTTTAAACATAATTCTTTAAAACCATGGATTAACTACAATTTAATACGCCAAACAAAATTTAAACAGTTATTATGGAAAAGATTCAAAGGAACCAACCCTAGTTAATTTATTAGTTCATAGAGAGTATTCCAACCAAATGTCGCTTGACATTGCCCAAGATAGAAAGGACTATGAAAACGGTCTTACTGCAAAGGATTCTAAAGCTGATTATAAACATGTAGGCAGAACAATTGGGTCAAACGTTTTGACACCCCTACTGCACAAACCTGATGGTTCGCTGTGTAACAATAACTTGAAATCCGCTAACCTGCTTGCTTCAAAGTTTGTAGGAACCTACACCATTGAACTAACTGTATGTCCCAATTCTTACTTTGGAAACTAACTAATTCTTGAAGCTGCAGTGTCTTACGAAACGTTAGTCTATATGGGCGCACAAACAGTAAAAAGGCCAATATGGCTAAGTATCTTTGCTCACAAGGTACTCTAATAATCAGAACCAAACCATGGGTGGCTTGTAAGAGTTCTCTTGATTGTCAATTGTGTCAGTTAGTATATTCTGCTATTCATGGCATTGTTCACTATTTACGTTATAACGCAAGAGTCACTAGTCACTGTAGTTGAGTCACTGAGAATTAGTTTGTTGATTAATTATGTTGTATCACAATTGTTTAAATAAGACACTATGGTTTATGTAAATAGGTTAGTCACTATCGCTGGCAATTAGATCAATCGGAAGCTTTCGTTTTAATCTGGTATGAAGGGATTGTCGTCCTAGATGATAGTATGTTGCGCCATCACATTGATCAAGGTTAGTATAGAAGTTTTTCCTTACTTTACTGAGGTACTGCTCTAAAGTAGTGAGATTCGTTTCTCGATGTAACTGTGTGTTCCTGATATACCATTCTGCATTGGTTATAATTCATAAAATTTTATTTTGTAGAATTTGTAGTTTTTTCAAGTTAGTTTTGGAGGTAGCGCTCCATATATTACATCCGTAGGTGCATATTGGTCTGATTAGAGACTTGTATATTAATATGCCACAGTTAATTTTTAAGGAGGACTTCTTGTTTAGTATTGGGTATAGTATACCCAATCTTGTGTAACTTTCTGACAGTTTTTTTATTAATATGAAGGTTCCAGTTGAGTTTACGGTCTAGGTATATTCCGAGATATCGTACATCACAATCTTTGGGGTTCCACATAACAGGGGTATTTTTAATAATGCTGTTTGGAGGATCTGTGGATCGTCGAAGCGTAAAGATTTTAGTTCCGCATTTAGTAGCATTTAGGGTAAGGCCCCATTTATTAAACCATGTGTTTATTTCATCAACAGCTTTTTGCAAGTTGTTCGCTGCAGCATCAATTTCGTGATCTTGTGTAACTATTGCGGTATCATCCGCATACATGGCGAGGCTAGTGCGTGTCGGAGTAGGGATATCGGTCATGTAAATATTGAATAATATGGGACTCAGGATGGAGCCTTGCGGGACACCAGCATTAGCTTGGAGAGGTAGAGACAAATACAAATTCACTCTTACTAAAAAGGATCTTTTAGATAGAACTGAGATGATTATGTGTAGTAGGTATGGGGGTATTTTTAGTTTTGACATTTTGTAGATTAAACCATTAATCCAAATCCTATCAAACGCCTGAGAGATGTCTAGGAAAGCGATGAGAGTATGGAGTTTGTTTTCATAGCCAATTTCTATTGTTTCAGTAAGTCTTTGTATCTGATGTTCGGTTGAGTGGGAATTCTTGAATCCAAATTGCATTTTTGGGATGATGTTATCCTCTAAGTAGTTGTTGAGACGAAATTGTATTGCGCGTTTTAGTAATTTGGAGACAGTAGTTAATAGACTTATTGATCGATAATTTTTGGGGTTGTTGTGTAATTTTCCGGGTTTCGGGATCATGATGATTACTGCTTGTTTCCAAGAGATGGGGAAATATCCTATTCTCAGGCTGGCATTAAGAATTGCTGTAAGATACGAAATGGATTTATCTGGTAGATTTTTGAGCAGTATGTTTGGAACTGGATCGATTCCTGGTGCTTTCTTAGGATTTAAATGTTTATTATATAATAATAATAATAATAAAGGACTTTATTGCCAAAAAACATAAATAAATAAATAATACATTCAGATATAAGAATTTAAAAATTTATGTGGCAACGGCGGAGTTCAGATGCAATAAATTACATCTGCTCTTACACTCAACCGACAAAAAATAAGTACGAAAAAAAATTGGTTTAATGGCAAAAATTCAAAATTGAAAATTAAAAACTAAAATTGAATATAATTGTCTAAAATTGAATCCGCGACGCACCCGCCAATATTATGCACTAATATTAAATTAATCAAACATTAAAATAATTTTTAAAAAATTCTTTATTCTCAATCAAGCACTGTCTTGACGTTCAAAAAGATAAGATGACACGTATCGTTTAAAGGAAGCAATAGAAAGATCTTTGCTACAGGATGGCAAGGAATTATAAATTTTAGCAGCACTATATGAAAAACAACGTTCGAAAAATACAGATCTGTGAGGTGGAATGGTTAATAGCCCTTTATTCCGGATGTTGATATTATGAATATCAGTTCTAAATGTCAGTCTGTCAGAAAGATAAATTGGTGTTTTGTTGATTAATAATTTATGGACAAAACAGGCCGAGTGCAGAAAGCGACGATTGCCCATATTTAACCATTTAGAGTCTCGCAGTTTGTGTGAAATATGATCATATTTTCTAATTCCATAAATTAACCTTAAACAAGAGTTTTGAATTCGTTGAACTCTCCTGGCATCAGAACTTTCCAAACAAGGTCCATAAACTAAATCAGCAAAATTAAAATGAGACAAAACAAAAGCATTGCATAAGGTCTTCTTCGCATCTGGAGTAATTCTAAAAATTTTAAACAGTTTGAATTATTGGTAGAAAAGTTGATATTGAAGTCACCCACACATAACAAATAATCACAAAACGGAATCACAGATGCAAAAGAGTCCTCAAATGCATTAAAGAAATCATCATATTCCTTCCAGCGAGCCCTGTAAATAGCACCAAGAGATAATCGCCTTTTGTTTAAAGTAAATGTTATCCAAAATTGTTCAAAATGTATATTATTTTCAGTATTAATTACGGTAAATACGATATTGTTTTTAATATAGTATGCTAGGCCACCACCTCGTGATATGCGATCTTTCCTTATCAATTGATATCCATTTAATTTAAAAACGTTATCAGAAATGTTAGGATTTAACCACGTTTCGGACAGAGCAATAATATCATAATCAAACTGGTACACACGATCTCTGAACTCATAAAAACCAGTACCAATCGATTCAATATTGAAGTGTGCAATTTTAAGGGCCATGTGCGTCTACAAACTCAATTCCAAGACAAAACAAAATACAAACAAAACAAGCAGTAAAATTAAAAAGTTAAGATAAGTACAGATAATGCAAGCAAATAGTGTAGTTGCGCTCCTAACCACAAACTGATCGTAAAATTTCTGTATTGTGGCTATAATCTAATAAAAATTAATGTAATAGGATAATTAAATTAAAATATAGTTTAAGGAGCCAAAACTGCATTGTAAAAGGCACAATTTTGCAGCCCAAGCGTCATTAGAATAGTAATATATTTTTTAACTTAAAAATAAATCTTCTTCGTAAAGCGAGTAATTAAAGTGACTTACAACAAAAGTAAAATAATAAAAAAGGAAAGACAATCATACGTGTCTAAACTGCAGCAGCAGATAATAGATTATCCATCTCTTCACATGTAAGAATCTTCACAAGGCCGTCTACATTCCGGAAAATCCTTCCATCGCTGCTCCAGACATTCTTCACACCGAACTTTTTTGCTGCAGCCTGGAGTACCGACACTCTATACCCAGTTAGATCTTCTTTGATAACTAGCTTACTACCCTTTAAACGTTTTTTTAAATCGAAGACATGTTTTCTTTTTCGATACGACAAGAACTTGATTATAATAGCCCGGGGTTTATCACCAGACGGTCGACCCACTCGATGGGAGCGTTCGATATCATCCAACGATATCCAGTTGGGACCCAAGCCTCTGATTAAATGATCAATCACTAGTACATGTGTATTTTCATTCTTGTTTTCCGGGATACCAAACAAACGCAAATTATTACGACGGGTATATTGTTCAAGACTATCGACTCGGTGATTTACTTGTTTGATGGCATTTTTGTTTATTGCAATAGTAGAATTGATAGCGTCCAAACGCTCATTCAAGGACTCAATTTTATCATTAATCTCAGCCATGATTTTAGCAGAGACCGCTGTTGATATGCGTGTAATTAGAAATTCCATCGACTTTTCATCCAGGGTAATCGCTTCAGGTTCTTTATCACTCCTATTCGACCGTAAACAAGGTTTGTCCGCCGGCATTTTGCGGAGCTAAATCGTCCGTAAAGAGCACCCAAAATTGCTGCGCACGCGTTGCAATAAGCACTTCACACATGAAAACGAAATTAAAGAACTTATTGTCCGTTGGCACGCTAATTGATACGCAAATAATGTTCAGCCACTGATGATTAACTTATTGCACCAAAAATTATCCAGATTAGAACTTTATTGGCCACAAAACTAGCGATTGAAACTCGGAGCGCAGTCACAACTACACACTCGGTACAGCCATCTTGAATATTATATTGTTTGATTTCCGACGGAGATACTGGGTCCGTAAGTTGTATGTTAGTAGGGATGAGTTGGAGGAGTTCAGCTTCAATTTGTTGAAAGTGGAGGGCGTTGCTTAAGTTGCTTTGTCTTCGGGGTAGATTCTTTCGTCAGTTTTTAGAGTAGGAATGATTATTGGTTGTCGTAATATTCTTTTGGTAGTTCTCCATGGATTTGGGTCATCGGTGGTAAGTGACTCAATGTGAGTTCTATAGGAGGATATGCGAAATTCATCTAGTTCTATTCGTATTCTTTTAATTAGATTGTTAAGACGAGTTTTGATTACTGGATTTCGGGTATTCTGCCATATTCTGCGAAGTTTATGTTTGTCACGTATCAGTTGCTGTATGTGTTGTGGGAGGGTATGATCATTATGAGGTCAGTAAGTTGATGGGGTTTTGGTTGCTTGTTGAATTGCTAGCGTAGCAGTTTCTTTGGACCTTTCGACTGCGTCGTCGATGTCGTAGTGTGTATTTAGGTTTGTTGGGCAGATTAACTTGTTATTCATAATATTTCGGAAATTTTCCCAGTTGACAGGCCCATTAATTTATTTCGGAAGTTGTGGGTGATAATGCGGTAAGCAGTTTAGTGTGAATACAACTGGAAGATGATCGGAGTCCAGTTCTGTGACTACTGTTTGACTGATTGGCAGGTACAGGTTTTTGTGCAAAATGATAGCCAATATATCTGGCTTTTGGTCGTGTCGATACGGGAAGTATGTGTAGTCGGTGGGTGCGGAAATTAAAATAGCAAGTCTAGAGGAAATTTCGTTAAGTTTCTCCCATTGGGGTTTGTTACTCTACATCCCCAATTCGTATGTTTAGAGTTGAGGTCTCTGGCTAGTAATGTAGGTAACTGATTGTTAAATATTCGGTTTAGTTCATTTGGATTGAGTTGATTAGTTGGTGGTTTGTAAGCAGCAATTATTCTTAGCCGAGGGGAATTATTTATCTTAAGTTGGATGGCTACAGCTTCTAGATGTTGGATGGAATCTATTTCAAGTGGGATTGCGTCCAGTTCTTTTTAATGATTATCGCGGAACCGCCTCATCCGATTTCGGTGCTTCTGTCTTTTCTATGGATGTGATATCCTGGGATTGCAAAGCGTTCATTTAAAATGAGGTGCGTTTCCGTGACGCAAGCTACGTCAATTTTGCGTCTTGTTAGGAATGAAATACATGTTGCTCGTTGGTTTTTATGCCATTGGCGTTCCAATTTAGGAGGGTTAAGTTATTCAAAGCATTATGATTATTTACTGCCATTTTGGAATAGTGATGACATTAAGGATTTGATTTGATCTATATATGGGGTTATGAGGCCAATGATAGTTTGGAAGATATTGTTTAGCGTGGGGCTTGTGGGAGTAGGGTTTGTAGTGTTAAGATTGAGATTACTAGGTTTGGGGTAAGAGGGATTGTTTTTTAGGGTAGAGGAATATGTAGGGTTGGATGTTATTTTCCCGGAGTGGAAAGCGTTTGGGTGTGCGGCTCGGGTAGTGGAAGATGAATGAGAATTTTTAATTTTTGTATATATGGATATCCTTTATATTTAGTACTGTGAGCTCCACCGCAGTTTACGCATTTGGGAGGGCCGTTTATCTTTGGTTATTTTGCATTTGGAGTAGTGATGATTTTCTGGGCATTTTACACAGCGCGAGGGCAGATGGCAGTAATTTTTTGTGTGTCCTACAAGCTGGTAATTGGTACATTGCGGAGGTTCATTGCTTCGACGTCGTGTTTCTACAGAGACCACACAGTAAAGTAGTCTGTTTAAATTAAATATTTCTAGGGCTTTATCGGTTTTCTTTAGTTCAACTGCAACTATTGGAATTTGAAGTCTTTTACTGTTAAGTAAACGGGTTGTTGTAATTACTGGATAATTTAGGGTGATTAACTCTGTCTTAATTTCTTCCGCTGTGATAGAAAGGGGGACATTACGTATAATAACAGAGATATTGGTAGCTTCTGGATTTTGGTATGTATAGTAGTTCACTTGATGTGTATCGTAAAATTTTGTTAATTTCCTGTAATCCTCTACACTGTTTAAATTTATTCGAAGTTCTTTGCCTTTATAAGTAGTAGTAAAATCTTCCGATACTAGTGGTTTGATGTCTTTGATTACGTTCTGGTAATTAGTACCATTCGGTAGGAAGATTGGAGGAATTTTTGGGGTTATTTGAGAGTTATCGGGAGTAGCACTTGTGGAGAGAGTGCATAAAATTTATTTTGGGAAACGAGTGTGTCTGAGCAAAAAATATATCTTTTGTTGAAATCATTATCGTCGGGAGAGGTCAATGGGCGTTTATTTTCGTTAGTTTTTGAAGATGTTAAGGTTTTACATTCCATGGATTCTGGGTTATTAATTACCTTTGAACTTTGGTAGATAATATTTGGTGGCTTGCGTTGAAATTTGACTGGGTCTGTGATAGTTTCCTTTGACATGGTTGATAAGATTTTAACGGTGTGGTGCCGGTGGCAGTTGCTGAGCTACGCTGCAATCCTGATTGCAGCGTATCGCGTGGACGTTTTTCACTTAAATGTATTGGGTCAGTATTTCGAAATAACTACAATAAGTAAATATTAAGTTTAACACACAGTTTAGTACGAGTAACTCAAATCGCGTCCGAACTCGACAGGATTATTCGCGTTTGTAAGAGTTCACGAACCACCAAAGAACATAACCGTTACACATTGCTTAACCCTTCAGTACCCGTTTACGGTCTGTGAGACCGAGCAAACACATGATGCAGTATATTACTTAATGTTCTAGCGTTAGTTTACCGCCCTTTTTACTACCTTCCTATATATTGCCATTGAAGATCCGTATGCAGTTTTGAGTTCGTGCGTGCAGTGGTTTAAAAGTTATTTATAATTTCGGTTTCAGAGACCGAAGCGGGTACCCGAGTTGTTTTTATTTTTACCTTTGATATACGACTAATGTGAGAAGAAGGAAGTATTTTCGGCATTTTTAGTAACACTGTTATACTAAAACATTATTATAGTCATGGCAGATTTTATGAGAAAGAACAGGCGCGACTAGAACAGACGATGCGAGATATAATAGCGGAGGAGGATGTCGACAACGCGTTTTATGATGATGTGCGATCGTCTGACGAAGATAATTTATTGGAAACTAGGGAAATGAACAGTTGACACTGAACAGGAAATATCTGATTATGAAGACGTTAGTGAACAAGAAACTAATGCCATAAGTTATCTCATTATTTTTATAGAGGTGGCAGAGGGTGTCGGACTGCGAGACCGGTGCGGGTACTGATGTCTTACAATTTTGAACGGGTACTGGAGGGTTAAGTTCACAAGATATTAGGCACATTAAGCCAATGCTGGGAGTTTATCTACAAATACTATACGGTCTAAGGCGAAATTTAATTTTAATATTGAGTAACCTCGAAAGCCTCAAAAATTAAATAACTATTACGGAATCACTCAGATTTTAGTTTTCCTGTCTAAATCATAACAAATACCAAAGAACACAAATAAATTGAAGCATTGCCATTAAAGAATTGCCAGCGTACATATATCAAACAAGTAGAGACATTCATGCAAAATGTTGAAACCTGTCTAGAGTGCCTGGTACAGTATCTCGGGGGGTATTTCTGGGCTTGACTATCAAATGACAGCACAAAGTTCTACCAATCAGAGCCAGTTACTAGCTCTGCTACCAATCATGATGCTATCACAGTCTATATACAAAACAGTCGTTTCACTCGGCCAAAATTATGTCCCCGAATTCCAGAACGCATATTCCAACATTTCGACTCCCAGCATATGCGCAGTAGCTACAGTAGGCGTGTTCTTGATATTGGCGGTTGACGGTTACGTCCCAACAACCGTAAACTTTTCGAATTCGTAACTCGCGCCACTGGCACAGCTTGCGCGCGCTTTATTAAATTGGTAACTCCTGCCTCCGTGAGCCACTCCTGGCATATGCGCAGTATTTTTCGGGGACACCAACATCAAAGTGCCGACAAAGGAGTGACCTGACTGTTTTGTATATAGACTGTGATGCTATCAAGTAGTGGCGCCATCTGTTAGTACCATCGGAAAGTACCCCCCAGGAGCCATTCAAGGTCATCCAAATCTGAATTTTGACATCAAAGGAACCGACAGTGAGTGTCTCTACTTGTTTGATTTATGTACGCTGGAATTGCTGTCTGATCCGTATCATGACAACAATGTTTTACTTATTAGATAATGTTGCGACTTTATTAATTAAATAAGATCCACTACATGATTACAGAAACGTTTTATCAATAGTAATACTCCAAGTGCATTAAAATAGCCGATTAAATGTTGACGTTTTCTGTCCGAATGTTTTGCTATAAGAAACCCGAGTCTGTAGCAGGTGGGATTTTGAAGCAGAAAATTTACTAGATAGATTTCTTCAGAGCAAAACATTCTGACAGAAAATAGTAAAAATTTATTCAGGCTAGTTTGCATGGACGCAGATGTCCCGCGTGATTATTTCCTGAATAGATAGATAAAATTCAGTTGGTGAAGCACATTTAATAATCATGTTAAAATTATTCACACGCAATTATATTTTGACACATTTTTAGCCGCGGTTAAATTTTGCCGTTTGAATTATTGTCATTATTAAACTGATATAAACCATAGCGATTGCGCATTATTATGGATATGAAGGAAATAATCTTATATAATTACAATGAATAATTGGTTACTCTATGGATATCCGATTGTGGGAAACCTTGTACATTTGAGTAGTGTGGTTAATTTTGTGAACCTACCATGTTATTAATTGCAGTCTGTTTATTATGGGATTTTGCTGCTAGCTATTCAGTAAATGAGATACTCTCTACAAATTCGCATCCCTAAACTATATTCTATGTAAGTAGAAGTCTCATAATTAAAGTTTTGAGTAGTTTAGAAGAAGCAGAATAACTTAACCTCCTTCTTCTTCCTCTTCTTATAGGCTGAGAGCCTGTTATTTCCACCTAATTAAGTTAATTATTGCATCTGTTTTTCAGATATTTTATCTAACAAATATTGACTTGAAGAATTCGTGTAATACAATGACCAACAAATTGCAGAAACCACTTCAAGTCAACGAAAGTGATGTAATAGGCAATTTACATGTACAACGAGAAATTGGCACTTTCGACAACTTCACCTCTGACAAATTGAATATTAAACAAGAAGAAGTTGATACAAAAGACCAATTGTTTGCTATGTTTGCAACACACAGTGAACTTGATATAAAAGAAGAATCTTTTGCTACGTGTGCAGAACCGGAGGAAGTTTATGCAAGAGACGATTCATTTGTTACATGTGTAGCAAATAAAAGCTTAGAAGATCCAATTACCTACAAGGTCTCGAAATATGAAGAAGTCAAAAGTACTTCATTGGGAAATATGAGACTTACAAAAGAAATTCATTCATGTTCTATTTGCGATTATAAAACAACTAGAATAAGTAGTTTAGTTAGACATATGCACACGCACACAGGACAAAAACCTTATTTTTGTTCTATTTGTGAGTATAAAGCAACCGAGAAAAAGACATTAGGTGAGCATATGAAAACACATACAGGAGAAAAACCTTATTCCTGTCCAACTTGTGAGTATAAAGCAACATGGAAATTTAATTTGGTTGCACATATGAAGAAACATACTGGAGAAAAACCGTTTGCATGTACTATTTGTGAGTATAGAGCATCTTGGAAACGCGATTTAGTTTCACATAATATGAGGAAACATACTGGAGAAAAACCTTATGCCTGTTTTAATTGTGAGTATAGAGCAACACAGAAAGGTGATTTAGTTAAACATATGAAGAAACATACTGGAGAAAAACCTTATGCATGTTGTATTTGTGAGTATAGAACAACACGGAAACGCGATTTAGTTTCACATATGAGGAAACATACTGGAGAAAAACCTTATGTCTGTTCTAATTGTGAGTATAGAGCAACACAGAAAGGTGATTTAGTTAAACATATGAAGACACATACTGGAGAAAAACCTTATTTTTGTGCTGGTTGTGAGTATAAAGCAACCCAGAAAGGTGATTTAGTTAAACATATGAAGATACATACTGGAGAAAAACCTTATGCATGTTTTTTTTGTGGGTATAAAGCATCACAGAAGAGTAATTTGGTTGCACATATGAAGAAACATACCGGAGAAAAACCTTATGCATGTTGTATTTGTGAGTATAGAACAACACGGAAACGCGATTTAGTTTCACATATGAGGAAACATACTGGAGAAAAACCTTATGTCTGTTCTAATTGTGAGTATAGAGCAACACAGAAAGGTGATTTAGTTAAACATATGAAGACACATACTGGAGAAAAACCTTATTCTTGTGCTGTTTGTGAGTGTAAAGCAACACAGAAAGGTGATTTAGTTAAACATATGAAGAAACATACTGGAGAAAAACCTTATGAATGTTCTATTTGTGAGTATAAAGCATCACTAAAGAGTAATTTGATTGCACATATGAGGAAACATACCGGAGAAAAACCTTATTCTTGTTCTGTTTGTGAGTATAGAGCAACACAAAAACGTTATTTAGTTACACATATGAAGAAACATACTGGAGAGAAACCGTATACCTTTTCTAGTTGTGAGTTTAAAGCAACACAGAAAGATAAATTAAAAATACGGTAAAATTCTAACAATTGTATAATTTGCCTAGACATCTCTCCTTCTCAAAATGTTTTTATTTCTGCTGACATATTGATTGTACAATGTCTTAAATGGGTGTATATTTCTTATTTTTTTTTAAATCACAAGTTGATGTAGTATTAGTAGATTATTGAAAATTTACTTTCATCACTTAAATTATTAGTAGTTATCCACTTATTCTGTAAAACAACGTTACAGTTTTTTAAATATACATCTGTTGAACATCTACTAGAAGATTGCAGAAACTATGAAAGGAACAGACAAAGAGCCAAGTTATCAATCACCATTCAAGATATCCGTGATGATAATCCTCAGACTATATAAACCAAGTGTGTGAATTTATTAAGGAAACAAAACTTTCAGTGTAAATGTGTAAATACTAACTGTATTTTTAAGATGTCATATAACCTTGTAGTTGGTACACCTAAACCAATTAAAAATATATACCTACAGTGCGTAAATTTTTTACGTCCCTCGTCTAAAAGACGAAGGAAGTATTTTTTTTACATAGTTGTGACATCTCTTCATTCTGGGATTGGTAAACGCCGATAAGAACTCCCAAAAATGTTGTAGTTCTATAATATCAATTTCTTTCTATATACCACTAGACGTTCCTTCTGCATTTGTCTATTTTATAATATTTTGTAACGATGAGCTTCATGAAGAAAGAAAAGAAGATGTACAAATAAAATAAATGCAAATTCCACAGGCACCTTAAACAGGGTGCTTCAAAAAGGTTGGGCTGGCAATACGTGGTCATGTTCTTCTTGTGCAAACAAATTGAAATCCTGTAAAAGTATGGTCCTAAAATGAAGAGCAACTTCAACAAAGAATAGAAGATGACTGTCTAACAATACGCAATACTCCAGGAGTGTTCGAGTGCATAAGCCAGTCCATGATACGAAGAGTCCAGAATTGTATTGCTGCAGGCGGTGACTATATTGAGCATCTATTTTTCTTTACGAGAAAAACATGACCATGCTAAACCAACTCAATCTTTTTGAAACATCATGTATAAAGCTCATTAAGGCTTTCCCCAATAAATTTGTAAGTTGGGTAAGGCGAATTTTATACAATTGGTAATATATGCAAATTTAGCGCTTATGTACAAATTTAGGGAATTTCCGCAAGAATCTACTCATGGACAAAAAAGCGGTACACTAATTTTTTTTTAAATCGCGATATTTCCAATGACGATAACTTTTTAAATTATGAAGTTAGAAAGGTCTAAAAAATTAAAATTTAGCTTGGACTATATGCTTTAAGAATCGATTGATTTCAATGATGCGCGATGACTTTTTTAAAAATGGCGGATGACTGAGCGAGAGCATGCGAAATTCAGAAATAACGGACCGAGATTACGGCGGTGCATAACGTAAACAATAGTACATTGTATGTTAAGAGCTGAAAGTGCATTCTTGCCGCTTGCGCATGAATATTGCTGGTTGAGGCAAAGCCGAAACCAGCAATCATGCAAAAGCGGCAAGCGCACTTTTAGCTCGAAATATACATACTATTTTTTCGACGACTGAGCATATTATTAATGGAAAATATCATATTTCATTTTATTGCAAATATTAATTGACAATCAAGTTAACATTACTCGCGCAGTCTATTAGACATGTGGCGCGATTATTTCGACAAATGACGGGCATTGTCAAGGAAACATTCGGACGTGGCTGCCTATTTTATTCACGCGGAAACCCAAAACGCTCGGCGAGCGGCAAAGTGATGAAAACGCACGCTCAGCGGCAAATGTCAACTTTCTTTTGTCAAATGACAGTGAGAAAAATCTACTTTCGATGTCAGTCGTCGAAAAAAAAATTTACGTCATTGCGAGAAAAAGAACATGAAAGGTTAGAGTATGATCTTCAAATTTGCTCCCAAAAGGTATCACTGTAAAACCTTTTTTTTTCAGAGTTATTCGCATTGGAAGACAAAAAATGTTTTTTTTAAATGCGTACATCTCCGCAAAAAACATCCCTTGGAGAATTTTGAATTTTCAACAAGGTCAAATCACTGACAATTGGCGGGTTCAGGGAAATTGCTGTTCGTTTGGTGCTTTCATAATGTTATGTTACCTTCATTAATTACCAGCCACTATAGTGTACATAATTCTTTCAAAAAAGGCGTTTGTACGTGATTTTGTGATGGTGTGCGTGTATAGTTGTGTGTTTGTGAGTGTGTGTGTGTGCGCGTGCACACCATCACACAAGTACACAATCACGTACAAATGCCTTTTTTTAACAATTATGTACACTATAGTTGCTGGTAATTAATGAAGGTGGTTAAAAAACATTATGAAATGACCAAACAAACAGCAATTTTCCTAAGACCACTGTTTGCCAGTAATTTGAAATTGTTGCAAATTCAAAATTATCCTTGCGAAGTGTTTTCCAGGAGATGCATGCATTTAAAAAAATATATTATTTTTTCTTCCAACGCGAACAACTTAGAAAAAAATGGTTTTGCAGAGATGCATTAAGGGAGGAATTTTGAAGAAGATACTCTAACCTTTCATATTCTTCTTTTCGAAATGACGTAAAATGTTTTGTTTTCGTTATGCACCGCAGCAAACTCGGTCCGTTATTTCTCAATTTGGCATGGTGTCGCTCAATCATCCACTATTTAAAAAAAAAACTCATCGCGCATCTTTGAAATCTGTCGATTCTTAAAGCATATAGTCCAAGCTTTATTTTCATTGTTTATAGACCTTTCTAACTTCATAATTTAAAAAGTTATCGTCATCAGAAGTATCGCGATTTAAAAAAAAATAGTGTACCGCTTTCTTTGTCCATGAGTATGTGTTTCCAAAGGTGGTTTTTTCTTCTAAAAAAATATAATCAGGACCAACACTAAAGATTAAAGCTTTGCCAAAGATATTACTATCAATTCCAAAATTTGTGTAACAGTAACATTGATGGACCATAATGGTAGTTGTGAGTAAAAATATGAAAACTAAATTTTCTTTTTAAATGTATAATAGCTATTTATGATACAAGTGGCTGTTTAGTGCATGAGACATGCCTTTAATCTTAAAACTCTTACCAATCTTAAAATACTAAGCTGGAACGCCATTGATGTCAAAACACAAAAATCGGTTTTCTTAGCTTTGTTAGCTCGCCACGACATAGATGTAGCTTGTATAAAAGTGAAACACATCTAGCTAACAACAAACATTTTAAAGTATTCAGTTATCGTATTTATAGAAATGAAAAAGAAACAAGAATACTGTCTGGCGGCGTTACCATTTTAGTCAAAAGCCAAATTTCCCATTATAGTTAACTTTATTAAATTTAAACTCAGTACTACATTTCATTATCTATTCTTCGCAAAATTTCCAAATCAAAATGATCAAATACGATTTTCTTAGTCTTACTTCAGTTTGGTTTTTGTAAGAGATGTTAAAAAAGTAGAAGCTACCTGGAAAAAGTTAGGACTAAAGTATTACCAGCATTATGTTTTTAATGACGATGCTAAGAATTAATCTTTTTATTTTTAAGTATTACCTACTGTAGCACACACCTTACGAAATTTCTCCATCAAAGTGTTTGATTTCCCAGTTGCTGCGGCTGCTAATTCTGTAACTTTATAACATTTGCAATCATACTCCTTGCTCTTCCCTTACAGCTACTTGAAACCCTATGTAGGACAGCATTTGGTGTTACATAAATATACAGGGTTCGGCAACGGTGCGAGGGTGGAAGATATTTCTAAAACTATGAGAGTTACATAAATATGGCTTATATAAAAATTCAACATTTCGACGCGCAGTTTGCCGGAAAGAGGCGCGGGCGTGGTAATTTAAGATAAGAGATACGAGTTCGCATCGAGGAGCGGATCGCAAAGAACGCACAAATGAAATGGTGCGTTACAAAATAACTGGAACTTAAAGTAAGATTATAATGCTTACGATTTGAAGTTATAAAACCAAGCCCGAAATTAAACAACAAATAGGTAAACAATAACAAAAATAAACAACAATTGACAAAGACCAACAAAACTGACAACAGCACTTGAAAACCTGGAAATTAGACACATCCATCTGACAAATTAGCGAAGGCACGTTTTTGTTTTTTGGTAGAATCTACCCCTTCGCAAAGCTTGCGTTTTATTGGTTCTTTAGTTTTTCTTATTTGAAATTTAGATTTAGTTCTCATATTTTCCGTGTTTTTTGTGTGTTTGGTGGTACTGTACCATTAAGAGTGGCGTTTTTTATTTTGTGGTTTAACGTATTATTTATTTGAAAAATAGTAACATTTCTATTTTAAACTAAACTAGATTTTTTCCGATTAGTATAAAAAATAATGTGTGACAAATGTTCTCCTCTACTTTGCTGGCAGACCCTACATCTTTTAACATAATTTTCAATAATTTTTTGGCACAATTGTTCATCTATCTTACTCATTACTCTTCTAATTTCATCCTTCAGTTCTTGAATAGTTCTTGGATTGTTGACATATACACGAAACTTTGTGTAACTCCACAAGCAAAAGTCACAGAGTGTTAAATCGCATAATCTCGACGGCCAAATTTGATCACCATTGCGAGAAACTACGTGAACTGGAAATCACTCTTGCAACAACTCGATTGTTCCTCTTGCAGTGTGACATGATCCTTCGTCCTGTTGGAACCACATGTTTTAAAAATCCATACCACGGAACAAAGCTAAAGATACAGAAGCGACACTCCTGTGTGAATTTTCTTTTCTTCTTCGTCTCTTTCTTCTGGAACTTAAAGTGCGAAATTTACTGAAACATCAACAAAAAGAAAGTATTGAACACTTCAAAACACTTTTTGTTATAAATTTTTATCCCCCACGATATCTCAGTTCGTTAGATATGTATCCAAAGAATTGCTGAAGGTTTCGCTTATAAATCAGGTTTTCAGCATTCGTTATTTGCTGCATTAAATTAAAGGTAAATGGAATAGATGATAAATTAAAGTATTGTGTTTCATGTGCCGATGAAATGGCAATTCAGTCCTTATTTTTTTAATTGGAAACTTGATGAAGTAGTAGGGTTCCATGACACTGGTGATAAAAAGAAATTACTTCCAGTCAAAAATGTATTACTAATTATGGCAAGAGGTTTATTTACTAATTGGAAACAACCTTTGGGGTATTTTTTCGTTAATAGTAGCTGCAAAGCTAAAGACTTGCGAACTATTATAGAAGAAAGCATTAAGGGGATTGTTTAGTAACTTTACCACATGCCGTAATGGGTATATATCTGCAATTACTTGATTTTTTCATTGATCACTTTATAACTTCAAACATAGAAGATGAAGGAGCGGTAACGTGCTTATAACAAATAAATACAATGCAGAAACTTCCCATGGTCAAAAAATCTTAAAAAATGAAGTAGCAATTGGAATTATTCATCATTCTATACAAAACAATAAAAGCCAATAAAAGCGCTATTAAGTAAAATTTTCCACTTTTTTACCATGAAGAAGTAGCTATTTCTATTTGATGTGTATTAACACGTCGAACAATGTTTTAGTTTCTTTAGAAAAACTAGATAACAGTAAATTAAATTGAATGTACACTACACAAAGTTCCAAAATATTTATCAAAATTGGGCAACACACTTTACTATTTAACAGTATAAAGAGAAAGCTGATGCTCATAAACTAAACCTAAACTTGAGCTTGGGCTAGTTAATTACCATATTCAAGATAACAGATCTTTACCTGGAAAGGTACATATTATATTTTTGGTTTCCTAGGTTCGTAATTTGCTTCAAGTATCAGCTTTACATACTTGTGGTGAATTCAACAAAGAACGTATTTATTTCACCTTTCAGTTCAGGATAAGTGATAAGTTCTGCGTTTGGAAATTTAAAAGAAATCGTTCGACTTTTTTCAGTAAATAGTTTAACTGGAGAAGATTTAAAAAATATAACAATGGAAGTGATAAACTTTGTCCAGAAATTTAACTTTCAGGTAATCACTGTTATTACAGATAATAATAGGATAAATCAGAACATGTATAAACTATTATCTAATAATGAAACTATTAAAAATCCAAATGAAACCAAGGAACCCATATTTTTAACCTACGACTTTATACATACATTTAAAAATATAAAAAATAATTGGCTAAATAAAATTGCATTCGAATGGCTTCTTTTGAACACCTTAGGATATTTTATAAAAATTAACAAAAATGCATTGTAAAGAAGGCTTACAAATTAAATAACAAAACATTATATCCTACTACCTTTGAACGTCAGAATGTAACTTTAACTGACAATGTATTTCATCACTCTACAATAGCTGCCTTAAACTCGGAAGCAGAATGTCAAGATACTGATACTTTCTTAGAAATAGTTCGTAGGTGGTGGGATATTGTAAATACTAAAAATAAAATTAAAGGTAAACTGAAACGCAATGTTTGGTCAGGTTCGATATCAAGTATCGAAGATCACAAATTATATTTTTAAAAAGGTTTGTATTGTGGATTAAAAATGGAACGAGATTAATGATGGTGCTGGTCTTAGTAAAGATACATTTTTAGCATTAGAAAGAAACACTTCAGTAGTCATAAGCATAGTTCAATATGCTATAACAAATTTTCCTGTAAATTATGTTTTACCAGGAAAATTCCAAACAGACAATTTGGAAAACAGATTCAGTCAATATAGACGTTTATCAGGAAGTAATTATAATATTTCTGTTCATCAAAATCAGAAAAAAAACTTAGAATTAGAAAAATATTTACTAAGGTTGGAAAAAATGTATTATCATTAAATGAGATCATAGTCTCTGACACGTCAAGTCAAAAAACTAATTTAGATGACTTTCGTTGCATTTTAACAGAAAAATATCTTATAGATATTGAAATAGATGAGGCTGCACAAATGTATGTATGTGGATATGCTTCACATGCTTTAGCTAAAAATATGGCATGTTTTTTATGTTTCCATTTTATTATCGTTTTAAAAGGGGAGAAAATAAATGATAAATATTTTGATAGCCTTCAAAGAGGAGGACTCTGTATCCCCTCTGATACTGTGAAATGTGTTTTTGTGCATATTTCTGCAATATTTCAATATATTCTGAACTCGAATGAATTAGAAGACAAATTTTTAAAAGGTAAATTTCAAAAAAACTATACTGGTTGATTTAACTATGATCAGCTTAAGAGCACATAATGTTTTCACAAATGACGAGTGTAAATGTGGAAGTAATCGAATCTCATGTTTAATAAAATAGTTTCTATATTTGCTAATATTTTACTAAATAATTATACAAAATGTATTAACGATACTGTTCCAAAAAACAAAAAAAGGAAATTAGGTACTCTTACTTCTTAAA
Organism: Agriotes lineatus; assembly: GCA_940337035.1. Classification (NCBI taxonomy): domain Eukaryota; kingdom Metazoa; phylum Arthropoda; class Insecta; order Coleoptera; family Elateridae; genus Agriotes; species Agriotes lineatus. The sequence continues at coordinate 12,385 of CALNHX010000981.1, read as the reverse complement.
AAAATTGTCAACATCTACAAAGTTTTATTTGAAAACTGAAATTTAAATCAAACTTTACAGCAGCTTCTACTGGCCCTAACAACTATTAGTTCAGACGGTTACAATGTTTGTATAAAAGGTAGACTTACTATTATTTATACCCATAAGGGGATTACATAATAATAAGACTACATTTTATATAAAAATTGTAATCGTCCGTACTATTAACTGTTGGGGTTCGTATTATACTTATTTTTAAATTATCAGATTTCAAAGAAGAACCATGGGTTATATTATGTAATACATAGTTTAGTAACATAGATGTATTATCTTTGTATAAATGAAAAATAAATACTTTAATAAAACTAGATTTTATTTTTACAATTTTTCATCCTATATAAGTGTGCTACATATTGTGTCAAGTGTTAAAATAAGTAACGCATTTTCGTCAAGAACTTAAGATTTAAGGCATAATTGTCTACTTGATGTCCTGTTATTTTATTTTTAATTTCTAGTAAGTTGTCTAAAAAATATTTACGCATATCGGTAATCACGTAAAATTCCAGTAACCAGCGCGAAATTCGTTTGCCGGACTACCAAAACGTGAATTTTAATAAGATACATACCTATATAATTGTCTACTTGATGTCCCGTTATTTTATTTCCAATTTCCAGTAAGTTGTCGTAAAAATATTTACGCATATCGGTGATCACGTAAATTTCCACCCAGCGCGAAATTCGTTTGCCGGACTACCAAAACGTGCGTGACAGTGTTGCCAAGTCTAAGTGCACGGTTTGTAAAGCAGTGTTGCCAGATGTACGATAATTATCGTTTCTGTACGATAATTTTACCAGTCGTGCGATGTACGATAGCACATGTACGATAATAATAAACTGTACGATAATTTGGCTATTATTGAAAATTCTCACAACTTTTGCAGATAAGTAAGTACTAATATTGACCGTATCATCGATATGACAGTTACGTTCAGATATTTTTGCTGAACCGGTATTAACCACAAGGTCCTGAAATTTAATTCGGTGCTATTATTATTTATAATAAGCTGATTACATACATCACCGACTTTCCACATGCCCACTTTCGACTTGCATCTTTCACAAAAAATGCATCCCGCAGGGATTTTCCATTAACGGTTTAATTATTAGCACTTATCGGATTTATTTCAGAATTATTTCATTCTTGTAGTTATATATATATATATATATTGTTATGATACACTATATTCTTTGATAATTTAAAAATGAATACTAAAGAAACAGTTTAGTCAAATAAATTTGGAAGTCAGATATAAGGAAATTAATGGATCTAAATACATGTTAAAGTATAATGAAATTAACTTTCTTATTATTGGTTAGTCAAATAATAGCATAATGATTGATTACTCAAACTTAATCTGTAATAAGAAAATTCTGAATAGGAATAAATACCAAGGTTACTACTAAAATGTATCTGTTATGATAATATAAAAAAAAATGTATATAGGAGGCAGCAAGAATCGTGTCTAGTAGTAATAATTTGTAATTTGTTTAATTAGTTACTAAAAAAACAACTCAAAAATGTATACATAATTTGATATGGGTGTGATTTTCTAATAAAGAAACATTAATAAATGTTGTATAATTTGTAAATGTTATGGTTGGTACAAATTATATGGGTTAAAAGCAAAATCTTCGAGGTGGAAACATAAAATAAAATATTAAAAACAAGAAATAAAGGGACAAGCGTTGGTTAGTGAGGATATTATTGATAATACATTGGAAATGGAATACAAGCCACAAACAAGAGGTTAGTACGTGCAGCAAATTGTTTTTGGGAAACCTGTGGGTATCATTGAAGACGTAGGACCATCTAAAAAAGAGAAAAATTCATATTTGGAACAAGATTTATGCTGACACTTACCAGAGAGGGATCGGAGCTGCAGTAATCCAGTACAGGAGCTAGGATACTTGAAATTGACAGCAGCAGGGGACAACGACAGGAATCCAGTATAGCAGGTGATGCAGTTTGGATAAGGACCCAGCAGGTGTTTGAGGGCAGTTGGAGTGAGGATCCAGCTTGGAAGGATTTTGGCAGTATTAACAAGCAAAGTGTTAAAACAGGTTTGTGTTTTTAAAAGGTTAAATGAAACATTTAAAAAGTTATAACTAGTAAGAAGGTATAAAAATATAATTGAATTTCATACTTACATAAGAGATTGGTAAAAGAATTGCATATTAGATCTTATTGTAAAAACCTTGATATTCGTTCTGAATTTTGATTAATTTGACGTTAGGTGTCAATTTTTTTGAAAGTTAATGAACTGGCAATTAAACAAAGAGAATTTGACAAGTCAATCATTGGGTTACTAGATATTGCGAACCACCTGAGAGAGTTTCATTAATAATATTGTAAAATACGAATTTGAATTGAAAATTAAAAATAAAGGGCAAAATAGTAATACAATAATTTAAATAAATTTATCAGCTAGCATAACATAGCAATATATATATTAATACTAGAGAAAATCATTTATTCCCGCTTAATGGAAGAACTAACTCCTCTTAAAGTAATACCGCCGTTCCAGTTTGGCTATAGAAAAACTTATTTGACTCTACATCAGCTACAACGCATCTCTGAAACAATCGAAGAAGGGTTCGAAAGCAAAAGTTATACAGTAGCAGTCTTCCTTGACATCGCCCAGGCTTTAGATCTGGATCGAAATCCTGAAAAGCAAAATCATCAATCTCCGAATAGCCAACTACATTAAAGCTATAGTCTTCTCTTTTCTTGAAGATAGAACTTTCGCTGTGCGCATCAATTCCGCTATTTCTGAATCGAAAGCAATCAAAGCTGGTGTTCCTCAAGGAAGCGTGTTAGGACCGCTACTATTTACCATCTTCACTTCTGACATCCCGCCTACTAAAGCAACCTTAGCAACCTTCGCTGACGACACAGTTGTCTTAACCCAGCACATCTATCTCAACCTAGCCATCAATCAACTACAGAATGCGATTCGCCAACTATGCTCATGGTATAACCAATGGAACATACAAATCAACCCAGGCAAATGCCAAGCAAAAATCTTCTCTCTAAGGTGAATCATAAACCCTCCCAACCTCACATTCAACCAAAACATTATTCTATGGAACTCCACTGACGCCGCAGTGAAGTTCCTAGGGATACTCCTTGATACACGACTCACCTGGAAACTTCATGTAAATCTCAAACTCAACCAAGCCTACGCGAGACTAGCTCAACTGTATCCTATCATAAATAGGAAATCTTCACTTAAGCTTAAATGTGCCACCCTGATATACAAATCTATAATAAGGCCATTGATTCTTTACGCATCAACGATCTGGAGCAGCACAGCTAAATCCAACATTCAAAAAGTATAACGTCTTCAAAATAACATTCTCAGAATAGCGGTGAACGCCCCATGGTACATCCGGAACGAAAAACTCCACTATGAACTAGAAATGCCTACAATTCAAAAGTTTATCAGTGAAAGTTCAAGCAAATGTTTTAAAAACATTCGCGAGTGCGATGGTGCAATCTACTATAGTATCGGCAGACAAAACATACATAACAGGCTCAAGCGCAAACTTCTCCAAGATCTGTGTATCTCCGAACCCGATAGTGAAGATTAAAATAAAAGATTATCAACATTGTAATCATTATCATAACAACAAGATTCTGCTATTGTTTATTTAACTATAGATATCGATGTCATGAGTAACATGTATTTGTTGAACTGGCAATTATTAATAAAAAAAAGTTATATTTTTTTATGTAACATCCAAAATATTATAATAAGATAAAATGTACGATAATGTACGATAATTTTTACTACTGTCGTGCGATAATAATGTTTATTCGATCTGGCAACACTGTTGTAAAGTAAAGGAGGCAGTGATATAATCCATTTTGTTTGAGCCGAAGTGGTTTGTGTAGTTATCAAGCATTTTTACTGCTAGATCGTCTCGGTATTAGTTGCTTCTTCGAATTTTACATTATTCAACGTAAGTAAACCCGTTGGAACTCAATTACAGGAAATTTCGAATTTGCAAATAAACATACGCAACTTAACCTAACTAAATGTTGCTTGGCGTTTTCTTTTCAGAATCGTAATGGACGTGAAGCAGGAATTACTTGACAATAATTTGTTTAGTGTAATAGCCACAAACTTACATGAAGGACTGATGCAAGCTGAAGAAAATAAAGTAGTTCCAAACTTACTTGTACAACAAGTTATTATCGAAGGCACTGTCGACAACAAAACTTATCACGGATTGAATATCAAACAGGAGGAAGTTGATGTAAAAGATGAACTGCTTTCTGCGTGTGCAGCAGACGGAAGCATTACAGAAGAAGAGTTTATTTGGAAGGTCTGCAAAAAAGAAGCAGAAGACGAGAGTCCGTATTCTGTTTACAAAAATAAAGCAGTAGCGAGACATGAGTTAGTTAACCATATGAAAACAAATACAGCGGATAAACTTTATTTATGTTTATTTTGCGAGTATAAAACATCTAAGAAAAGTCGGTTAATTCAACATAAGAATTTACATACAGGAGAAAAATCTTATTTATGTGCAATGTGCGACTATAAAACTGTTCATAAAAGTGCTTTAGTTCGACATATGAGGATACATACACTAGAAAAACCTTACTCATGTTCAATTTGCGAGTACAAAACTGCTCAGAAAAGTGATTTAGTTCGACATGTGAAGATACATACAGGAGAAAAACCTTTTTCATGTTCTATTTGCAAGCTTAAAACAGCTGATAAAAGTTATTTAGTTCAACATATGAAGATACATACAGGAGATAAACCTTATTCATGTACTATTTGCAACTATAAAACAGCTGAGAAAGGTAATTTAGTTCGACACATGACAATACATACAGGAGAAAAACCTTATTCATGTACAATTTGCAAATATAAAACAGCTCACAAAGGTTATTTAGTTCATCATATGACGATACATACAGGAGAAAAACCTTATTCATGTTCAATTTGCGAATATGGAACAAGTAAGAAAGGTCATTTAGTTCAACATATGATGAAACATAGCGGAGAAAAACCTTATTCATGTTCCATTTGCGAGTACAAAACTGCTCTCAAAAGTGGTTTAGTTCGACATGTGAGGATACATACAGGAGAAAAACCTTATTCATGTCCTATTTGCAAACATAAAACAGCTGATAAAAGTGGTTTAGTTCAACATATGAAGAAACATAGTGGAGAAAAACCTTATTCATGTTCAATTTGCGAGTACAAAACTGCTCTGAAAAGTGGTTTAGTTCGACATGTGAAGATACATACAGGAGAAAAACCTTATTCATGTCCTATTTGCAAACATAAAACAGCTGATAAAAGTAATTTAATTCATCATATGAAATTACATACAAGAGCAAAACTTTATTCATGTTCAATTTGCAAGTACAAAACTGCTCTGAAAACTGATTTAGTTCGACATGTAAAGATACATACAGGAGAAAAACCTTATTGATGTTCAATTTGCGAGTATAAAGCAACTCTGAAAAGTCATTTAGTTAACCATATAAGAACACATACAGGTGAAAAGCCATATTCATGTTCAATTTGCGAGTATAGAACCAGTAAGAAAAGTCATTTAGTTTAACACATGAAGAAACATACAGGCGAAGAACCTTATTTTTGTTCAATTTGCGAGTATAAAACAGCTCAGAAAAGTGATTTAGTTCAACATATGAAGATACATACAAGAGAAAAACATTAGTACGATAACCTCGGGGTGACATTGCTAGTTCAAGAACTTGTGCGGTGAGAACATTTAACAGCTGTTGTACATATTTTTCTTAGTTTTATAATAATAATAATAATCTTTATTATTAGTACATGGCTAGATATATACAAAAATATAGGTACATCTATTATAGACCTTATAAGCTAGATATCTGAACTCTAAAATAAAATTATTTCCTTAATGTACACTCTACACATATTCTTAAATGTTTGCAAATTTTTAGAAGATTTTATTTGGTCAGGTAACTCATTATATTGCCTCAGCCCGCTATAAAACCCACTACGCTGACTATAAGTTGTGTTAACTTTGTATAGATACAAATTATTGGGCACGTTCAGTCGGGAGAGCGCTGAAGCAGCGCTGCGTTGGCGATTGCACAGAACGCCTTGCTGAGCGACAGCGCTGGGGCAGCGGTTGCCATTTTTTCCAGCAAATTTATTTTCGCTTCCTTTCCGCTAGATTACTCAGCGAGAGTGGTGGGAGATAACCGCAAAGCGCAGTTTTAAATTTTCAAAATTGTAGCCTAAAATGACCGTGCTGCATATCTGCATTAACGGCGAAGTTGTAGAGGCACATTTTGGGAAACCGAAAAAATTAAAATGACCATTTTCTCAAAATCAGTAGTTTCTTGAAATTATTGAAATAAATAGCTACTGAAATGTGATAGAAAAGTAGTAATAAAAAAAATTCAGTCTAATTTTGACAAGAGTTAAATGCTCAAACTCAAAATTCTTCATGAGGTCTGAGGTCCATCCTCATTATAATTATTTTCATCCACATTTAAATGGAAATTTTGCAGCCCTTGTCCTGGCAAAAATATGTCACTACGCAATCACAACATAACTGACGTTTCTGTTTGTAAACATAGCGTTCGCTAACTAAGGTCGTTCAGCCATTCGTAGCTGCTGCAACTCAGCAAAAAGCGACCGCTGAGACAGCGCTGCTCCGACTGAACGCTCCCTTTTGCTAGAGCGTGTGTTATGATTATGAATATCTTATAAAACAACCAAGGTGGGTGCCTGATAAATCATAAATTTTATGTTGTCGATTCCCCTAAATACTTCGACACGAAGTGTACGAAGTATTGACATTCCCTCATATCGAAAACCACTCTGAGGCAAATATCTCTAAAATTTTGTGTCAACCGACTAATGAACCCACTATATCAAATCTCCGCCTTGGCCGTGCGGATCTTTTGGTGAAGACCCCAGCCCACTAGATCCCTCCCTCGTATTGGGAGGTGCCTAAACGTGCTGTGCGGGGGATGTATGTTCGTATGTGTACACGATTTCGGTCGCCAGGAACCTTCCTGAAGTCGTGGATCTTTTTCATACAATAGGTCGTCCCAAAATGAAGACAACATCAACTTTGAGGTATGGTCGAAGGCAAAAATCCAAAGATATGACACTTTCTAATCTTTTTCATATAACACTAAAACCTTGCTAAACCGACGTATAAATAAAAATCAAAGTTTCGATATACCGACATCAATTCAAAAATGATCATTAACATTGACTATAAACAGATTAAGACTTGCAACGCAATGTAATAAAATGTCTGCATGCGATTCTGAGTTCTTAAGGAGAATCCAGAGGGAGCACGCGCAAGTCCCCTCTCACTTTCCGTTTGGACCTGTTTGGGTATATAGTATTGTAGTTACTAGTCATAGCCTGCAGCGCATGCTGCATTTAAAATTACGCACGTTAGTGTGAAATGCGTGCAGATCTTCCTAGCAGGAATGCCGCCCGAGCTTAAATCGGGCGGTGACCTCAGAAAATTGATTTCTAAGGGTGCGTTAAACGCTGCGTTTGAGCTCATTCAGACAATATTAAATCCTTATTATTAAAGGAAATGTACTTGTGTTCGTAGTTTTAAAAACACACTCAAGAGGCGTAATAAGTTTAATATATTTTTAGTTAATAAGATCTCGAATAAAATCTGTGGAACATCGTAAAATGAAGCTTTAATTTGACTGTAGTCTGCCGTATTGAGATGACAAAATTTTAACTTAAATTCCGGAGTCTTAAAAGCTCTGCTCACTACCTTTCTTCAGTCAAAGTGGCTGAAAAACATCGTCGTTGATTTTTCAACAAATATACACTTTTGTCTTTTACCTTCAAACTACAAACTGAACTTGTTGAGACAGTTGACGTACAGAGGTTCGAGGCGCATTTTCCATAATATGTCTTACATTTTTAATTACTTCTGCCCTTCTTCTCGGAGATGACGGCTGCCTTCTTTGCCTGAAACAGATCCACTCCACGAAAAACTTCAACGCAGTGATTCAAAGCATAACGAAAAGTGTTACAATTCAACGCAACGTTTGGAAATTCCTGCCGAAACTCTTCAAAATGATCATGTATTGGGTGGGTACTGCCTAATAACTGACAGGTAGGGATTACAGAATATATCTGTCTGTCTAGAGAAGCTAATATTCTGTAAAGAAAGATTCTGTTTTAGTTAAAATTATTAAAACCAAACTGTACTGTACTTAAGATATTTCGCTAACGGAATACACAATTTACTAAATGACAACAACGCAAAGAGACATTTGGTTAAAGCAGCCGATGTAGTACGTTCACAGTGAACTCTTCAGAGCCGACTTGACGTCAAATTTAAAAGAACACTTTTTACAATCTTAAAATGACATACACAGAAAGGTCTGCAGCTTCTACTGAAAGTCTTTAATTAATGAATTATTATTTGTAAAATAACTCTTTTTATCTAGGTAGTTTCATTGCTTTTATATTCAACTTTTAATCGAAATGAATCGTGCCTCAATTTAACAGTTCTGAATTATTAATCTACAACATGATGGTTTTGTTTTTTTATACGAATGTCAGTTAAAGTTATTGGAAGTTCATTATTATACATTATTATAAACAACTTTACCCTAGTTAGTTACTCCATATCTGAAGGATGAATTAGTTGATTATAATTGGTTGCAATTGAACGACCAGCAAAGTGGATGAAAATAAAGCAGCTGGAAACATACCTTCACAGGAACGGATCATCGCAGGGTCTTTTGACAACGCAGCCTATCAGGAACTGACTATTAAACAGGAGGAACTAAATATAAAGATGAATTGCCAAGTTACATGTCCAGAAAATAAAAGCCTTGTAGAGAAATCATTTTGGAGCTGCAAAACCCATAAATATCAAAGAAAAAGAAGGGTAATCTGTTGTCCAGGGAAAAGCCTTATACATATTCATATTGCGACTATAAAACATATGAGAAAAGGAATTTAGTTCAACATATCAAATCACATACAAGAGAAAAACCTTATTTTTGTTCTATTTGTGAGTTCAAGGCAACGAGAAAGGATACCTTAGTTTTACACATGAAAAAAACATACAAGAGAAACACCTTTTGGAGTTCTATTTGTGAGTATAAAGCAGCAGAGAAAAGTACATTAGTTGCACATATGAGAACGCATACTGGAGAAAACCTCTATACTTGTTTGCAATTGTGAATATAAAGCAACCCAGAAGAGTAATTTAGTGAAACATATGAAAACATACTAGAGAAAAACCGTATTCTTGTTCTGAATGTGAGTATAAAGCATCTGACAGAAGTAGTTTAACTAGACATACCAAAACACATACCGGAGAATAACTTTATTCTTGCCCTATTTGTGGGCATAAAGCAATGCGAAAGGATCTCTTAGTTAAACATATGAGGACACATACAGGACAAAAACCTTATGTTTGGTTGTATTTGTGATTTTTAAAGCGGCCCAGAGAAATATATTAGTTAAGCATTTGAAGACTCATGCGTCATGCTAGAATCTAGAAGATAAAAATTATGTATGTACTGCCACTACATGGATTACATCTGATCTGTGGTTTTCTTGGACTTGTAAATCCATCTACTTGGAGTTTCTTGTAATTTAAGGAAGTTGTCTACATAAATTATGGAAATTGCATTCAGTGGCTACAACATTTTGATTATTTCCTAGTATTATACAGGGTGTCTCAAAAGGCCTAAATTGGATTGGCCTACCCTTTGGCCCAACTTGCCTCATTCTGGGTTAAATTAATTTTAAAACAAGTCGATAACTGTGCTACTTACGATGGATGAAACAAGGGACATTTCAAAAACTGAATAATGTAATTTTTATTAGGTATTATTATCAACGGACCATATAGAAGTGAATTTTGGGTTTTGCGTTTGTAGAAGCACAATTCAAGGTCTGCATTTGGTCATATAAAAAAACTTTGAATAGTGCAGTATAGGCTTGAGTTTTGTTGCACAAACATATATTGTCGCGAGTGGAAGGTTTTACAAAGTTCAAGCGGTATTTCGAAAGAGGTGCCTAAAGCAATGTATGTCTATTGTTTCAGTCATACATTTAATTTAGTGTTATTATATGTGTATAAACTAGAAAAGTTGTGTTGGTTGTTTAGGTTTCTACACATAAATATAATATGAAATATCAGAAATGAATTTTCCAGACAAAAAACTAGTTGTACTTGAGTGAATTTGTTTTTAAATGTTGGCCAAGCCAAATTGACGCTTGTTTAGCAATTAGAAAGACATTGGCGGCGATTTTAGTTATGGCATGATGTTTCTAACGAAATAAAACGGGGCAAAAAAGGCTGGGAGATTGTTACCACAAATATATTTTTCATTTGTTTTTGCAATTTCACATGGCTTATGATGATATTCTTGGATTTAAGGATATTTTACAAAATAGAAATTCCGACGTGCCGGAGGCAATCTTTTTTATAGAAAATGTTAAGATGCAATTTTTATTAGAAAGGGAAAATTCCGATTATATTAACAAGCTTCATGAAACAGCTGTTAAAACAGCCAATTCATGCGATATAAATAAACGTAAATGAAACTAAGGAACGTGTCAGAAAGGTTGGATTTTCTTTAAATCAGTTATGAATTGCAAGTTACACTTAGAAAAACATATGCCCAATTGAAAAGCATCATACAAGATTCAGTTATACGTTCCTGTAGTTGATATAATTTGAAGTGAGCTAAATAATCCATTTTCGCCTCGCAAAGCTCTATCCATGAGCTTGATCTGCTTTAACCTTATTTTAAGGATACATTTCTAAAATACTTCCGCCTTTACAAATCACTATAATTTTAATCTAGAACTGTTTCCTTAGAAATAAATATATTACCAAGTACTATAAAAAATATGAAGTGGATATTATGAAAAAATATAAATTGAAATTGTTCGAAACTTATAAATTCATCTTAATAAGTATTACTGTCCCAGTGTCCAGTGTTGCTTGTGGAAAGATAATTTTTATGGTTAAGGCGTTTTAAAACTATTTAAGAAATAACGATAAGCTTTCTATTTTAGCAATAATAAATATTGAAAAACAAATGGCAAAAAACATTTCGTTGGAGGAAGTTGTGGGAGCATCTGCAAAGATTGTTGTTAGATGTTAGTTAAAAAAATATGAAAGTCTGCAACCAAAACCCAAAATATCAGTATTTAAATTAGTTTATCTACGACAGTGTGTAAAATTGCCTTTTAGTTAGCAGTTTTAAGTTTGGAAAACGACTGTTTAATAACATGTTTTCATTAGTTTACGTCGTCAGTAGTAACGTGTTTTAAAAGATTTCATTAGGCACGTTGTCAGTAGCAACGTCTTTTAAATTTTTAAAACAACGCAAACTTACGAGCGATTGCTGGTAATCCCTAATTTATATTACATTTTTTTTATATTTACCGTGTTTTCTAGATTCTATCGTAGATAAAATATTGTACGCTACACATGCGTAAAGCATCTTTAGTCACTTGCGGGGCTTAAAACGCTTGCTCACTCGCGTCTTAACTCTACCCCACTCGTGCCTAAAGAGTAGCTTTACGCACTTGTATCGTAAATTACTATAAGTATTTACCGTATACTAGTATTAGTATTTAAATTTTTTAGTTTTCATATTGTTAGTTTGCATAATAGACCTATTCTTAGATATGATCTTGCAATATGATTAATCCATACTTATAACCTAGTCAGAGCACCATACGCAATACTGGCTTACCGAAACAAGAAAGTCTTGTGACTTACTGCTCCAGTAAGAAGTTATAGGGCCTTGTAGTTCAGTTTTTTATTTTTTATTTTTATGCTAATTTCCATAAATGTAAAGATATTGATTTCAACTGTGGGTACACACGTGCTTACTATTACGTACTGCATCAATGAAAAAAATTCGTAAACTAGACTAGACTTTACCTATCCTTAAAAAAATGTTTAGCTCTAGCTTTGTTATCTGTAAGATTTTAGGTTGTTACCTGAATCAGAATTAAAAGCGTAAAAATAAGGTACTCTTTGTTCATAAGCGCGAAAGTAACCATTTACCTTAAAAATTCTACCAAAGTTTTGGGTTGCAATTAAGATGTGTAATTATCAAGTATCCATTGGAGAATTCGTTGTCATGGTATATTTGGTACAATTTAAAACATTTTTACAGAAGACAAAGGTAGAACTAAAAAAAGATTTTAAAGATATACTATGATCAAAATGATTTTCATCTACTATGTCTATGGAATACTTCCTAATTTATGAATGCAACTATAAAGCACTTAAAAAATCAAATGTCAAGTGTAAACGTAGGTGCATTCATAAATTAGAAACTATTCCATAGCCA